>JAUYWV010124258.1:0-20255 GCA_032274565.1 Nematoplana nigrocapitula
TTTATAACTTGAACGATTCCAGCTAGTTTTAGTGGCGTTCTATTTTTAGCTTACTCTGTAGCCTGTAGTTCGGATTTTCCCCGCGCGGACAAGAAATAGCGTGACTCATACATAGCCTGCCAGCTCTATCTATTTATATCTCTATGGTACAAACAAACAAATTTTGTTTTTGGTTTACTAAAGTAATGATTTTTATTTTTTTGACGCACATTGATTGCGCGTATTTTAATATATATCAACAAAGAAGGCGTCATTAGCAACAAAGTATTTTGTACTATTTCTTTAGCATTTTTATCTAACCTCTTGCTGAATATTCCAACAAAAGTATATTTGTTTATAGTTCCAAATTTTATAGCCTGCTGTATTAAACGACTTACATACAAGTAATTCATTTTAATTTTCTAAATTTAGAAGAAACGTTTTAAAAAAAACATTACGTCTATATATTACTATGAGTATGATTTTTTTACAATATTCAATTTCTACTATTAAAACTATATTTTATATTTAAATTTTATATCTGAAATCATTAGTAGATATTGTGGAGCAATACTAATGCTAAATTTGTGCAACCATTTTATATTTATTACATTTTCAGAACAATTCTTTATTTGTCTAAGACTAAATCTTCAAAAGTTTATTAATATTTTTAAATAGGTTAATAATATTTATTAGAAGTCATGACCAAAAATCCTTCTCTTAAGTGGTATACCTAACTGTACTTAAGTTAAGCATAAGTTTAAGTTTAACTTTTAGATAAGTATTATATCTGTTAGTGTTACGGATGAATTTGGGTCAAAATATCACTAGTCCAAAGCATCACCAAAGAAATCTAAAACATCACCAAAATTTATTCATATAGCCCAATTATAGCTCTCAGATGTAGTTTTTGTGAATAAGAGTATCATTATTATTAAAAAATATTGTATTTTAATTTTGATTTAATATAAGCGCACTAATTGAATAAGTTTAGACTTTTAATCAACATACGAAGATAATTTTTCACCTTTTTATTATATTTCAGTTGTTCAACATTATTATAAATTCTAATTTCTAAATATAGTATTATAATCTTTTGGTGACGTTTTGGACTTCTTTGGTAATGTTTTGGACTCCTTTGGTGACATTTTAAACTAAAGATATTTTGGTCTGGTAACATTTTGGTCTACTCCCTTACGGACGAGTTTGGGTCAAAATGTCACTAGTCCAAAATGTTACCAAAAAATTATGGTACTATATTATTGATTATAATACTATATTATTTAATACAAAGATAATATATATAAAATTATATATAATATTATATTATATTTTTATACATACTTTGTATAAGCAATTGTGAACATAGATCATATTTTAAACTATTTAATTCACCACCTCATATTACTATTTGAAGTATCCATAACATTATTATTTAGTTTGCTATTATAATCTTTTGTTAACGTTTTGGACTTCTTTGGTGACATTTTAAACTAGTGACATTTTGGTCTGCTGACATTTTTATCAGCTACCTTATGGACGGTTGAAGTATATTAGACGATACGCATTCCATTCGTCCATACGTGTAACATCCGGCCAATTTGTGCAAATTAAAACTGTCGGAAATTGTCCTACCCATACACTTACCATCTGGTTAATTTGATAGATATTGGGAAACCTACTTCAGCCATCAGGCATATACGCATATCATCAGGCCTGTTTGATGCAAATCATAATAAATCATAGATTATGGCAACCATTCTGAAACTGATTCCTATTGGTTAATTATTAGACTAATAGAAGTTAGAGCTGTAACTAGAAAGGTCATTTTGATATAATAAAATGAAGAAAGATTGAAATAACTTTTAAAGTTTTCTATATTTTTAATATTAATTTCTATTAAATATTATAACTATTTTATATGGTCAAAACTTTTAACGGAACGTAAATGATAACTCATTCAAATTTATGATGAAAACTGACAGAATTCTGATTATATTTTACATTTATGTCTACATAATTTTGATCATATTTTGCATCTATGTGGCCATTGATTTAGTTTACATCTTAGCACGATTTCCCCTTCAATGAACTGATTGGTAACACTCAATGGTTCTCATGCCTGCTGCCAGGATTTACAAAAAGGTGACAGAGCAGACAGGCAGTGCTATCCTACTTGAGATATAGGAGAAAAAGCTTTTTTGGATTGGATTGGATAAATAACTGCAAATTATTTTCAAGCTCTTAGAATCCACTAATTATATAAAACCTGGAACCTTATCTGTTTGAATGAATGAATTTTAAAGCAAAAAAATTATAGTGACCATCTCAGTAAAAAGCAACTTTGTTTGAGTCCACTCACGACACGTTGGAATGTCAGGATCTCAAGTTTTTAGGAAACAAACAAATAGATAAACAATGACAAATATACAGAGAGATTATCGTCCAATACCTATCACTTTCAACCACCGGATGGGTGGAGTATTTAAATTATTGAGGTACAACATAACAGTGTTTTAAATTGGTTGGTACTCGTACCTGCTGGACAGTTTAAGTAAGTTTTGCAATCTGTATCATATCGGCCGGACTTTAATGAGGATCGTTGAAGTAATGTAGAAAAAATAATAATGTGTGAAGGCAGAAAATAATGTGTATTTGACCAGTTTCGATCTTAGACTTTCTAAAATATTTTACAACATTAACAGATGTGCAACACCATAAACTAATAAAGCAGTACTAACAAAGTATTTGAGCAAAGTGAATAAGATTCAGAAATAGATGAAAAGTTGAAGATTAATAGACTAAGAGTGAAAAGCTGATAAGATTATAAAGCAGAATTTAACAGGTGAAACTGTTTAAGACCAAAATTTGTAATCAGCGAAAATTTAGGCAATAAAAAACATTTCCTTCTTCTTGTGCTCTCTCTTATTAGTCTTCCAGATGGGTTTGATTTGTAGGTCCTTTAGAAGGCAGGTACTAGTGTTGAAATGTCTGGACACTGGTGTTGCCTTCTCCTCACTGTAGTGTGCGATGTCGAATTGGTGACCCATGAAGTGTTTGTTTATTGTTTGAAGGGTCTCTCCCATGTACTGATTGAGATAATTAGAGCACATAATGAGATATACAAGATCAGATGATTGGCATGCCATATATTCATTCTTAGTGTAGATATGCTTTGTGTTTGAGCTCTCAAAGTGCTTGGAACAATGTTACGAAGGGCAGGTCTTGCAATTCGTGCGCAAGCACTTAAAACTCCCTATCCCTCGGCAGGATAACTTCAGCTTGGGAGAAGCTTTTTTAGAAAGTGTCCGTTTATGCCTTTTAACTGGAGGGTTGTTTAAGGGGGACATCCTTCCTCGTTTGGCAACAGGCAACTCCTCTTCACCTTCATGTGGGTGCTTATGAGAAAACACTTCTTGTAGGGTCAACTGCTGTAGAGCCATTTTTCATGGTAGGTCATGGGATCTTGATTCTTTTGAGGAGTTGGATGAATTATCAAATGTAAAATGAGACCTTACCAGGAAGTCCTTGATCTTTTTCGGTGGCATCCAGTAAACTGGAGTAAGGCAGCGGTTGCCAAGAAGGGGTGGACTTAATTCGCAAATGATATTCTCAACTTAAAACCAGTATTCATGTCATTCCGTAATAAATGGTATACACTTACGTGAGTTTATTTCTTTTTTATTTGGTCTCAAAAGGTCCTCCCTCTTTGTGTTTATTTGAACTTAAAAATTTTTAAAAAGCTATAGTCATTGAAAAATGACTCTTACTCTTAAAAGTAACTTAATAACTGAAATATATAAAAAATAATAAATTATTGTTTTAAAATCTTATATTTACATTAAATATATTTCTATCCCTTTATGTAATATGTTAAAAAATTCTAAAAAGTCTAGAAAACTTAAACAATTACTTTAAAAAAGTTTCAAAGTAAAGATACTTTCTAATGACAAAAAGTCTTACACATTTTTTTACCTTGTACAAATTTAATTTAAAAAATATATTTCTATATATTTTATTGCCAAAGCACAAAATGTGGTTTTAAAACTTTATATTTATATTAAATATATTTTTATCCTTTTAATGCTTTAAATATTATGTTAATAATGTTATATATCTATATATTTTTATTTCCAAAACACAAAATAGAAATATAGAATAACAAAAACTTCATTTTTATATTAATTTATTTCTTATTTATACTTAGTTTTGAATTGTTTACTAAATCATTTAACATGCAGTTATCAGATAGCAATATGAAAAATGTGATACATCTAGTGTGAGAGAGAAATGCAATTTTTTATATATCTTAACTAATTTTGTTAAGTCAATTAATATTTAGATTTAATTTAGCAAGAATGTCAAAATACTATATAATCTTATGTACTACAGTTAATATTTTATTATTTTTATCCACAAATGTTTTAAAGTACTATCACAGCTATTTATCTACGCTTTCTTTTACAGAATGTATTATAATTATAATGATAATCTATAGGCAAATTAGAGATTGTACATTCTGAAAATCCTTTCGACAAAAAAGTATGATTTTTACTATAATTTTTCATTCAAACAATTGTACTAATACAGACTACTTTATATATAAAAATTTACTTCCGTTGGGTCAAAAAGTAAGCAAAGTCATATATGGTAAACTATTAGCGCTGTAGATGCGAAGCATCTTACTTTATGGCAATTTTAAAATTTAAAGTAGGACGCTTCACATCTACAGCACTAATAGATTACCATATACGACTTTGCTTACTTTCCCCCTGATTTTGACCCAATGGAAGTGAATTTTGCTGTGAAAACTAGTATATATGTCCGTATCAGTGCTTTAAGTCAGATAATTAACTCAAATATGTTCATTCAGAAATAGAATGAATTCACCCTCCGCTATGCTACAGGCTCATACATTCTATTTCAGAATGTACTATTTTCGTTAATTATCCTATACATAATTTACCTTCAATAAAAGCATTCTGAATATAATAGCCTAAAAAGAATAGCAATCCTAGTGTAGAAGCTAATATTACTTATTGGGTCATTTAATTTAAGTCAAGATAAGTATATTGCCTTTGCTTGAAGGGCAAGTTAGTGAGATATTGAGTATATCACTTTTTTACTTAACTTGAACTAAATTTATGTTAAGTTTGAAATTAAGCAAAACTGTTGAGAAAACCACCCCTGGATATACCTGATGAGTCCCAGTTAGGACAAAACTACTCATATACTAGTTTTGGGCCTAAAAATTGGGGGATCCACAGCCAGCTTCCTCTTTGCCAATTTTCCTAACAATAGTCATTCGAGCTATACATTATTAATTGGTAACTATCTTTTGTCAATATATTGCATAAATTCTAAAGTTTGTTCAGTGTGTCCTGCATAATTATTGTTAGTTATATATCGAATTATAAATTCTGCGTTTCAATTATTTTGTTACTTTGCTTCCTCTCCAGCTCGTTTGATAAATGGCTGATGATTCACGGAAACGTTTTGTGTTAACCAGCATAGCTACTCATTTTGATAAGCAAATTGATGCACTTTCAAAGCTGAAGAGTTCATCTGAACTAGATGCGTTTTTAGACAATGGAAATGTGAACATTTTAGTAGCAAGAGCTAAAGAAAAAGTAGTCACTCTTTCAAATGATGTAAGTTATGGTATAGGTATTTCGATGACTTGTATTTTTCAAATATAATCTTATGTGTTTTTATTTTAGATTGAAGTGAATGATTCATCCGATAATACTCTGGTATTTTTTAAATCAAGACCTGAAGCTGTAACCCCAGAGAATTTGCATAGCACTATCCTTGTCTCCTCCCTTCTGGATTCGCCTGTGCAAAGTTTGTATCATGCACTGCAGAAACTCTATGCACCAATTCTTTTAAAGGTGAGATCAACCCAACTGTAGCCACATGTGAAATTAAAAATATCCAATTTTTATTTAGAAACAAAATGTTCAAAATTATTTCCACTGATTTTGTGAACTTAAAGAAAATTTAAAAATTGTTTGATTGTAATTTCCACAGCCATCCGATGGACTAAATTATCCTAAACGCTTTAGCTAATAATTTCCACTCTAGATGAAATAGTTGATAACAGATTTGGCTAAGCACTATCACCATTACAGCTGATTCTGACAGTATATACCATCTTCGAGGATTAGCCATATTGGCAAAAGATTGTGTTAGATACTAATGAGAACAAGAATCAATAAGTTGCATGATACATCCTCGCCCCCTTCTTTCTCATATGAAGTCACAGCTAACACGAATCTCAAATTCATTAAATCTTCTTCCTGTAAATTTTATATTCTAGCAGTGCTGCACGCGATACTACTATGAGTAATTTAATAGTATGCGAAAATAAAAGTGGAAAGTTTATCAACAGCTCATAAGGTAAATACCTAATCTAGTATATTGGTTATTCAAAATAAAAATATTTCTGCATCAATTTCTAAAATTTGTATTATCCGATAACGGGTAAAAAGATCACAAATTCCTGTCCAACTCAAATGTCAAACTACAATTGACTTTTACCATAATCGTGACGTACGTACAAGCAGACAGACCACACTTTTATGGAGATGTGAGGACACATCTGATAATGAGACGAAATAAGCATGTCCCATTTTTTAATTGTTGATGTTGTAGGAGTTGGGTTCATGAATTAAAAGCAACTTATCCTAATACAGTGCTGGTACAGTCTGCGATTTTTTCAGAATTTCCTGCGTTAAGCGTTATTATTTTAAATTCCTCTCCTTTTCTGCGTTATTTTCGCATTTGGTCCAATGCTTGTACGACCTTAAACTGTCAAAAGGCAGCAAAAGCATCCTGATCATGCACCAATAGGGACGAGTAGGCTATGAAAACCGAACTACAGTGGGCGTGATAGAGCGCAATTACCTAAAAAACTGCCAGTCTAATAATATTAATGCTTCCAGGTTCCGAAATACGACGCTGGTATTTCACCTTATTTACAGGCGCCTATAAGACTGTAGTCAAACAATTAAGAGAAAGGTTGCCTTCTGGTTACCGAAGGTTGTTCGCTTCACGCAACAGCCAATGTAAACCCAATTACATTATCTATTTAGATTCCAGAACTACAGTAGACCCAACAGAAGACGTTTGCGAAGAATGATCTCTCCAAAACGAAAAAGAAATATACGGTTTCAACTTACTTTGAATCATTTAATCTTTTGCTGCAGAACTATATTTTGATCGTTTTTATTTACTTTTCAACGTCGCTAAGAAACTGCCCATTTATAGAGAGAAGGCGTATTACTGCTGAAGGTCTCCAGTTTTAAAATCCCAATAAAGAACAATTTACGCACATTCCTTGCCTCATTCCCTACGTAGTTTACAAAATGTAAATAAACTCTTATCATGCGTTATTATTATTTTGAAAGCGAGCTGTACCAGCACTCTTAGTGCATCACAGAATCTGCGTTGTGATTGTATATAATGTTATTTTAACATGATTTAATCAGTGAAAATATGATAAATGCACCAAATTTTCATTCATATGTAGTTGACTAATGTTTGAAATACTTTGTACCATTTGTGATTATATTTAGATATTTGTTATCATTGAGATTTTTCCTTATCTTCAGGGTGACAGCAAATCATTCGATCCCAAGCTGCAGAGTTTACTTACTGAACTCGAGGCTGGTCTGGGCAGTGTTTTGAGGAAACGGGACGTCGGTGCCAAGGGGAGACCGGATGGTGATAGGGAGGACAAAAACTTTGCAGGTGTGTTAGACCGTTGATATTCGTTGGTTCCCGTGTCTGAACTCTTCAGTTTGCGCGTTAATTGGTGGCATTGGTAGTGGTGAGTTCCCAGGCCCTTCCATACAGGATGGGGGCAACCAGAGGTGCAGCACAAGCCGCAATGATCCCGATCGGGAGTCACTAGAGGTCGATAATATGAGGAGCGGAGAGTCGAAATAGCCGGAGAAGGCGCATATCAACAGGAAGGATTTGAAGATGGCGAGAGTGTCACTAGGAGAGAAGACATCGGAAGGGCGTAAATAGGCGCTGAGTGTGGAAACCAGTAGAATTTGACGGATGAAGTGCATTGTCAGGAGGACAAATTGTGAGGGATGATGCGATGTGATGGGAGATGAGAGATGTTTCCTTGCAGGCGAGCACTTTACAGATTTCATTCCTGGGTCACCATGCAGCCGCCTATGGTTTCCCTCTCTCTCTCTGTCTGTCTATCCGTCTCTCTGTCTGTCTCTCTGTCCGTCTCTCTGTCTCTCTCTCTATCTCTCTGTCTTTCTCTGTCTTTCTCTGTCTCTCCACTTTCTATCTCTATTTCTCTTTCTCTCCTCTCTCATCTGTATCACTTTCCTCTCTTCTCTTTGTCTCATTCTCTTCTCCATTTTCTCAGACTCTCTTTTATCCCTCTCTTTCCTATCTTTGTCTCACTTCTCTTTTTCTCTTTCTCTCTCTCTCTCTCTGTCCTGAGTTAGGTGCGCTGACGCGTCCTCTAGACCAAACGGAGAAGAGAGATTGGATATGAGGAGATCTGTGACAGGCAGAAAGAAGAAAGTGATATGAGCGTCATTTGAATTACAAGAATAATCACGTATGGAAACAAAACTGCTAAGATTGCAGTATACGTGAGTATTTTGTCAAGTAGTCAACGTTTGCATGAATACATCCTTCCTTATCAGGGATTGTTTTAATTTGAGTGGCCAGAAAAGTGCTGCTTTTTTAAATCTCTGAATTTATTTTTTAAATGTATAGTGTCTGACGTAAATGGTTAGGTTTTCGTAAGATGTTCTCTGATATTTCCCATTTAGAATACGTATGGAATGTAGAGCAGTTTTAGTGAGGCCGAAGCCAAGACAAGCAAAATGGTGCGCATCTCTCTGACAAGAGATCCGAACAGGGAATATAACATTAGCGTACAGAGTGTAAGTAAAGGCGACCGTGGCATTTGCAGAGTTTAGATAGACTTTGCACTTGTTCCTCATGACATAAGCTGACACTTTTTACAAAGAGTAGACGCTACCTCACTGACTGTTACAGAAAGATATTGGTAACTGAAAGCTGTTTTGATAAAAAAAGATTTCTCCGTGTCCAGCAGTACCCGTATATTCCCTTGTCAACATGTAGCAACTAATAATGAAGGATTGTGCTCTAACTTATCGATTATCGAGGATTGCGCGCGGAAGCAGATGACATACAACAGTATATACAGTAAATAAAAAAACTACTGGGATGTGTAACCGTCCCCTTTCAATACCTAGAAAATATCCATTGAATATTTCGTATGCAGTTGTTGTCTGATCTCGCCGATTTATACGCCGCTATTGGTACAGGGGGTTGAGCAGGAGATGTGATAGTTATCGATTGATCCAGAGGTGACCCTTCGATACTACCCAGTTTCATCTGTAACAATGATTTCCGTGTAATTGTTGATGATTAATTATTGATAAAATGTGTGCACAGGTATATTGTCAGCTGGAGACGAATTCCAGTACTGGCGAGATGTCGCCTCGACCGGGCGTGGAGAGACACGTGAACGAGCGGACATTTTCCTCAAACTTTTTCAACCAATGATCAAAGAGCTGAATGGTTTGGCTGGCTTACCGTTGGCAGAAGCGTTGGATGTTGTGGAAATATTCCAGGTATGTTGCCGGCAGCAATTCGTTCTATATGTACAATCTGTTGATTGATCTTGTTGTGTTCGTTTGAAGGACACCCTGGACGATGTTTGGAAACAGAACGATATCAGTCCGGTTTATCCAGAGACTAGAATGCGTCATCTGATGGAAGTGACGGGGAATGAATTGGCTCGCTACGTTCAACGTCAACTCGAACAAGTGGCGTTGTGGACGGATACATTTACTCAAGTGATTATATGAAGCGCATTCATTATTTTAGTTAGTAAATCAAAAGAATTCTGTGGCATACAATGAGAAAACATAATATTGGGAATCGAATCACAATTCTGGTAAAGAATCTCTATGAGAAGGCAAGAACCAAGGTCATGACCAACACGAATGCGTACATCGATTGGTAAACAGCAAAAGTGTTGGGTGTTAGACAGGGGTGCATTTATCTCATATGCTGTTTAATCTTTATATCGAACGCATCATGACTGATACACATGTATAGACTTAAATGGAGGAGTTAGTTGTGGTGGTGTGAAAATCTCGAATTTACGGTTTTCAGACGATATTGACTTGTTGGGGAGAAATGGAGATGAGCTTCACGAATCGACTCATAGGCTAAACACAGTATCAAGACAATATGGTATGGAAATTAACAAAGAAAAGATTATAAGCTTGATGTTGTTGCTAGTATTGAAGGACAACCATTAGACCGTGTGGAAAGGTTCAAATACCTTGGTGTTACAGTAACAGAGAATGAGTTCAGAGTCTGAATTGGTCAAGCAACTAGCGCACTCGCGAAATTGAATAGTGCATCGTCGAAAGAAATGTTGTGGTAACAAGAGATAGAGGCAGGCCGAGGAGACAATCTTGATTGATGATATGAAGGAATGAAGTGTTTTTCGCGCAATTATTATTAATCAGATTTTTTCTAATTGTGTTGGAAAATCTGTCTCGAAGACGTCATGTAGCACCACAACACAATGTTGCAATAAACATTTGCGAACATGAATTTATATGAATATAGGGCTTGATTTACCTGAACAAGAGCCGCGCCAGACCAGCTTGGTGTATTTTGCGATGTTTTAATCATCGAAAATTGACACTATAATCCAATTAGCCGCATAACTTTTCAATCCATTCCCCGTTCTATTCCAGGTGAAAGATTCGCTCCAGTTGGCCTGGCAAGTGTGCGAGCGATGGCTGAAAGCCTGCGCGGATCTGACGAATCAGTACTGGAAGCGTTATGCGCCGCATCCCTGGACTACGAACAAAATCAACTTGGGCTATTTGCAAAATTTCCAGGCTCGAATTCAAGAGGTACACATATCAGTAGGGGTATATAGAGCTCTGAGAAAACAGAGAAAGAGAAAAATAACAAGTCAAAGAGAGAGAGGGAGGAGGGAACAGAGAGGGGAGATAAAATAGAGCTGAAGGGAAAGGGAGAGAGGGGGAGAATAAATAAAGAGATTGAGAAAAGTGAAAGAAACCTTAGGAGGTCCCAGGAAATGCAGGACACCCGCCACTAGAAGGCGTCTGCATGGGTTGAAAGATTTTTGTTCGCTAAATGGGTTGGAGAAAAACTAACGAAATGCTTGGTGTGTTCTTTGGAACGTTGTTTCTTGCGACTAGACTAACTAGTTGAATCCATTGTACTGCTGACCATTTTTCTCCTTAGAAAAGCGATACGATAATTGTTGTGGTAAGGTTTTGCATTCATCTACTATTCTCATTGTCGCTTCATGAACTATTTGTTGTTTAACTTTTTCTCCGTTGTAGTCGACGACATTTCTTTTTTTATAACATCTCTCTTTCTATTTTTTATTTCCCTCTCTTTTCTTTCGCCCTCTCTTTTTCTCTCTCCTCCCTCACTATTTTTAACTCCCTTTCTTTTTCTCTATTCCCTCTCCATTTTTAATTCACTACTAATTTCTCTCTCTCTTTCTCTCGCTTCATCTCATTCCTTCCCTCTTTCTTTTCTCTCTCTCTTTCCATCTTTCTATTTTCACTCTCCTCCATCTCTCTTTTTTATCTTCTTCCTTCTTCAATTTTCTCGCTCTTTCGCTTTCTCTTTTGCGCTTTAGCTCGCTAGCTCTAACTCTTTTCATTTTTATCTCTCCTCCCTCTTTCTTTTCTCTCGCCTTTCTCCTTTTCCATTCCTTTCTTTCTATCTTTCTCACTTCCCTTCTTTCCTCTCTCTTTTTTCACCCCATCCCTCATTCCCTCTCTCATTTATCTCCACTCTCTTTCTCTTTTCTTCCTTATTCTCTTCCTTTTTCTCTCTCGCTTCCCCTCATTGCTCTAATTTTTCACTCTTCACTTTCCTCTCCTCCTTCTCTCTTTTTCTCACTTCCCCCTTTCTTATCTCTTTTATTCTCCGTCCATCATTTATCTCCACTCTTTTTCTCTTTCTCTTTATTTTGCTTCTCCTCAATACACTCTTTCTCTTTCCCATAATCCCTCTCTCTTTTCTTTCTTTCTATTTTCTCTCTCCTTTCTCTCATTTCTTTCTCCCTTTTTATTTTCACTCTATTCCATCTTTCTTTTAATCTCCATCCTCCCTCAATTTTAGCTCTCTTTCTCTTTCCCTTTTGCGCTTCACCTCTCTTTTCTCTAACTCTCTTTTTCTCAGCCTTTCTTTTCACGTTTTCTTTCCTCCTGACTTTCTGTCTCCATTCTGCCTCCGTTCTCTCTTTTTCTCACTTCCCTTCATTCCTCCATCTTTTTCCTTTATTCCTTTCACCTCTTTCTCGTCTCTCTTTTCTTTTATCTCTCTCTTTGTTCGCTTTCCCCTGGCAGGTCGGGGAACTGACGCGTCCCCTCGACCGGTATATACCACAACAACACTAACACTCTCCTTATCTCTACCCCACACAGATCCTCTCACTTCGCACTGTGCACGAGCAAGTGAGTCGTCTGCTGTCGCACAACGATCGCCAGGAGCTCAACTTGGCCACCGCGTTCCGCCCGTTCGACTCCGTCCAACCGCTGGCCTACAATCCCTACACAGAGCCGGTGTGGCGGGTCGCGGTCGGCAGCTTCGAGCGCACCCTGGAGCCGGCCGAAGAGCGGATCGCGGCCAAACTGCGCGCCCAACTGCGCGACACCGCCGACCATCCGCAACAGTTGCTGCGCGAGTTCCAGCGCTATCGGGAGTTGATCCGGCGACCCGCGGTCAGCCGGGAACTTGTGGCCGAACGGGAGACCCTGTTGGAGCAGCTCGTCTCCTATATAAAGCAGGTGAGATGGCCTCTGACCTAATGCTGCTGCTGTTTTAGTTATTCAAAACACCTCACTTGAGCATAGGTAGTGTCTGAGAAGGGATGCTAAACCGTTGAATATCACGCAGATGAGGCTGTGTGATTCACTTGCAACAACAGAGGTGGACACCAGTCCTCACTCATGCGATACCCAAACTTCAACAGTACAGCATTATGGGCCTCAGAAGGATGGTCGCAATTTAATGAAACGGCCCAAATTTCACAGAACACCAAACATATGCCCCAGTCTACCCAAGATGTCCCGAAGCCTCGTGTATTCGCACCACTACTCAGGGTGCGTGGAAGCACTGGAGGTACACGACTGTTCCTAAGAAAAAATGATTTACAAACCCACTCAATCACAATCTCAAAGATGTTTTAAATACTCCATGACAATGTAACATGTCAGACTGTTGTCATAACACCGCCAAGGACGGCCAAAGAGCAACTGCAAAAACATCATTTAATATTGCCTATTTGTTTATCAAGGGATACATTGTTGGTATCCTTGAATAGCCAAAGGCTGTTGTATTTCCCGGATGAGGTCCGTGTCGGGGCTCCGACTTTCGGAAGGAAGGAGAGAGAAAGAGTGTGTCTGTGTACGGAAGAAAAAAGAAAAAGCAAGGGAGAGCTATAGAAAAGTAAGGCGGAAGAAAGATAAAAGGAAAGATAAAAATGAGTGACGGGAACTTGACGGAGAAAAAACAGGAGAAAGATGAGCAAAAAGAAAGGGCGAGAGTGGATGGGAGAGGAGATATATATATAGCAAATAGAGGGGATGGGAGAGAAGAGAAAGAAGAAAGAAAAAGAGAGGATAACACAGAGAGAAGAAAAAAGAGATAGCAAAGACAAGAGATGGAGTACCCGTAGGATGTTCCAGGAAATGCGGCACTTCGCCTACCGGAGCAGGATACCCCCAGGAGAAGGGAGCTGCATGGTAGCCTGGCGTACTGCTGAATAAGCTAATAGGTCATCCAGCAATGGCATATTGCAATGATTGACAAATTTATTTTCCAGGTGCGTGACGAGTTCGTCTCGCGTAGTGGTCCCGGAGGTCGCGTTCCCTTGGGAAAGAACACCCCAGAACAGGTGAATCGTATAATTTGGGCCAAACAGTTGGAGTCGAGGGTGGCGGAGACTTGCGATGTGGCCGAAGCGGTGCTGGGAGATTTGTCCGGTAAGATATCTGCTGATTTTGTTATTCTTAGAATTGTCTTAGTAATATATTGTAGGAATGAACGCTTCGTTAACGAGCAAATGCAGTACTAACGTCTCCTAGATTTCTTTATTTTCACGAAGAATGGTTTAATTTCGGCATTGCCTTTTTTAGTTTTAGGCAGACCATTGGTTTAGAAAAATGTGAGAACTAGCTGGGGACGAGGTGACTCAATTGGTAGAGCAGTTGGCTTTTCGTAGTGAAAGTACCAGGTTCGCGTCCCGGCTCGCTTTGAATTAAATATCCCTCTTCCCTGCCTGACAGCTGTGTCAGTCGAGTCCTGTTTAGCGAATTGAAAGGTTTATTTGAATCTGATACATGATCTTCCAGGTAGCGCCGGGGTCGATGAGATAGAAGATCGCCTTAGCCGTAAATTCTAAAAACTAACCGCTAGTCGACCCATACTACTAAAGAGTAGCATAGTCTCTTAAGCAGGTATAACATTGTGTTAGTCGTAAAAACTACACTTTCCAAAGAGCAGGAATGCTACTGTAGTCAAATGTCAGAATTTGCCCGAAAGTTTAACTCTATGATTCTATGTGATTTGCTGTTGCACGCTACAAAAAGAAAATAAAGATGAAGCTTTATACACTTCTTTAATTAATTAACTTATTACAAAATAGTCATACATAGTTTTTTTAAAACTGAAAGCAGTGAACTCAAAAGGGGAAACTTTTCCCCATTCTTCTCTCACGCCGTCATGTTTTTTAGAGACTGCTCATCAGTATAGTTTGCTATAGTTGTCAGAAGTTTTGTGTTCAGCATATCGAAAAGAGTGGGGGAATCCAAAATAATAATTTCCAGTATAATTATCTGAACTGCAGAAAGTAGAATTATATTTTTATACATGTTTTTAATCAATGCTTTCACCTTAAATTTAATTGCAAACTCAAGCAAAAATGAGATGAAATATAGGTACAAGACCCACAGCGTGTATATGTCTTGGGATGTGTTTAACTGTTTCCAAAGGGCGTCCCAAAAGTAAGTTACACATTGTGTTCCCCTCCAAATCGAACAGATTTCTGCCAATGCTGCTGTAACGTGAATAGCTGAAAGTCAAATTCTTGTGAAATGATTTGACATATTAACCAATAAAATCAATACGCGATGTTTGATCCTTATTGTTGCACACACAACGAGAGCCTGCCTGTACACCGGCTGTTTTACGTGGTAGCCACGAAATTGATCCGTTTTGCCCGAATGGGCGACCTGTGAACATTTGATTCCATAAGTCTCGTACTGGTCTATACCAAAAGATCCATGTTTAACGCCTCAAACTCTTCCAACACCGATACGACGTCGTTCTGTAGTATTTTGAGGTAGCACTGACCATTTACAGTTTCTAATGAAACTGCCTGCCCTAATTCTGTCTGCCATTTACTAAAGTTCAGCATCATCAGCTCAAATCTGCTTGTGACACCCTATGTTCCTCCACTCTTAGAGCTATGCCTCTAGTTCTATCCAAGAGGTAACTTAGCCCAGGTTTGCCGTGATGACTGCCTCTTAGCAAACCCGCACGCTGTCTATTGGGCCTTTGGTAAGCTTCGTTGTACGCTCCTCTTCTGTGTAGGCTTTAAGAAGTTCCGCCAAGAGGCTTACGGTCTGTTGGAGGAGGTGCAGAACTGGCGACGGGACCAATTCGATGATTGGTCGCGCGATGTTCAAGGTCGTTTGGACGAGTCTGGCGGCGGTTCATCTTCACTGAGTCTGGAGACCCAGGGCCGGGTGATGGAGTTGGGCCAGACCGACGGGGGCAAGTTGCACGTGAACTATTCGGAGAGACTGGTCACGCTGCTGCGTGAGGTGCGGACACTGATCGGACTGGGGTATGTTGTGCCGGCGAAAATTCTGCACACGGCCGAGATTGGGCATCGATTCTACCGGCATGCGATTGTGCTCAAACAGGTGGGGGCGGACTACGGGTTGCTTGCGGATGGTAGAGTATTTTTCACAATTGTTAATCATAAAGATTAAGACGGCGAAATAAAGTAGGAGCACGCTCGAAATAATGAAGGGATTGACATGTGCATATAAGGAAAACGGGGAGAGAGAAAGAGACGTTTCAAAATGGAGGGAAATGAGAGGGCAGTCACTGAGGCAGAGTTTTCGGGAGTGTTTTGTTTGCAGTTGAACTACTAGAACAGTTTTCACCGTCTGTATTCAATGTAGAACAACAACAGCAACAACACTTATTATTTAGGCACTCGTCCAATAAACAATTGATGTACATTATTATTGAACTATAGATATATACAATGGCTTATACCTAGGTGCCAAAGGGAGAATTCAATTCTATTAAAATGTGACAACTTTATCTAACAAACAATTACATTGATTATGCGCAAGAAAACAGCTGACTCAATGCATTGTATTTATATAGAGATATTTTATGAAACAGAGTGTTTTGAATTTATTAATTGATTTAATTAGTTATGTTCTATTTTCATGTATGATAGGATGAAAATTGAGAATAGGCCAGAGGCAAGCTGCGGAAAAACAAAAAGAGGAAACGAAAAATTTAATAATTATAATAATAAAATTCGGATTGCAAGCTTACTAGATAAAAACTATTACTAGATAAATTTCAAAAAGACCAAATTATGATCTAAGAATTCGATTTTTTATCCTTTTAATAAATGAATGTCTAAAACGTTTCTATTTAATTTTGTTTTGGAAGATTGTTCTATAATAATTGGTATCATTATATGAATGTTTATGTGTATAAAGCATTATGAAACTTGTATTTCCTAACTTTTCTTTGTCTAATTATGTGACTTTATAAGTATATTTTATATATTTGTAAACGTTTTTAATTACTGTACTTGTTCTATATTAGTACATTACCACCTATTTTTATAGTATTTATTTTGTAGTTATGTCTTATGCATTTATTTGAATAAGACATATTAAGTTTTTGTTATATTAGGGCTAAGTCCTTGTGAAGAAAAGCATTCATGTTTCTATATAACATATATAATATTTATATACTTATGATAAAGTTTATCCTAGTGTCCTCGGAAAATAAAATTAGGGTTCCTTTTTATTTATAAGGAATTTATCACCTAGCAGAAAGAAGGCTTTCTGGATTGTTGATTGGGAATCTATGCAGATTCTTATACTAAAACGAATTTGGTAACGGATTTTGTCGAGTCGGTCAACGCCTTGATAAGTGTCAAAATGTCTTCTGTATATGCCCAGGGGTGCTTCCAAAATGCTTTTCGTTCTATGAATTTCCATCATTATGAGGATCTTCTTCTTCATAACCACGCCATCCTTCGTCCTCGGAGATGTTGGGAGGCCTGTGCGGTCCCGTCCAATGGTGGTTCCGCCCGACCCACGCTCCTAAAAAAGCCGCTGTCTTCATTGGTTCTTTGAGCGCCGTTCAGACGTCCCCATAACCGGGCTCTTGCACTTTTCCATCTATGGGACAGACACAATAGGTGTCTCCTCTTCTCCACATGTCATGAAGAACGGGTTCTTGGTTCTCCCTGCTCGCCAGAGACCTTCTCTCGTCAACGATGAGTGTTTGCATCTTAGTTGACGGATGTTTCATCATTCTTCCAAACTTGTAAGCCCTGTGGTGTTCAGGGTCTTTCCACCGCCGGTGTTCACAAACCACTCCTTCCTCTTGCCGTCTTTCCCTGGTCTTCGTTGTCTTCTCTGCTTCCATTCTTTGTATTGTGGTCTACACAAACCTTATGTTGATCCCCACTTTCTGTTGGTCGAGATTGGTTGCCTCGCCTGCTATCGTGACCGCTGCTCGCTCGTTACCACTGATGCCGCATTGCCTGTTGGATCCACATGATATGGATACTGTCGTCTTTAGCGAACTCAAACAGGGTCGTCCAGATGTTGATCGCCGTCTCGCCCGTTTGTGTGGCTGGTCCTTCTTTCCATTATATCCTTACATTACACCATTGTCAAACTTTCAGTCAGACAAGATGTATGCTACGTATGTGAATTTCATATGTTTTACTTCTTCCCCGTAATAGGTAGCCCAATTCTACAACACTATCGATACCCAGATGATTCACAGTCAACAGGCGATGATGCTTGAGTCTGCCCTGGACTTCGAACGCCTGGTCAAGCAGCCCAAGACACGCACGGCTAAGGGCGGCGGCGGAGGTGGAACCGGGTCCACAGTAACCTGGGACAATCCGGAGGAGTTGGAGAGCTACACGAAGCGACTGCAGGAGGCGGCTGCCAAGATTATGTCGGAGAATCGACGTCTGAGGAAGCAGCATTTTGTAGTCTGTGATAAGGTGCTCATTCCTGTTAAGCTACTACTGTATAAATTCTGTATTTCCATATAGACTTTCCTGTTTGAGTTTATTTTTTAATCTGATTAATAATTATTTTCCAGAATTCCCTGTGCTTACACTGATCTGTTTTGTGTAATAGATTTTTTGGTGGTGGTGTTGGCATTCCTAGTCAAAGGGAGGCATCAGCGCCCCGACCTCCCGGAGGAAATAGAGAGATAAAAATAAGAACACAGAACAGCGCAAGAGAGAGAAAAAAGATAGGAAGAAAAGAGAGAGCAAAGTGAAATAGAATAGTAAGAGAAAAAGTGAGGGTGAAAGAGAGATAGGAGAGAGACTAAAGACAGAGAGAGAAAGGGAAAAGTGGAAACCGTAAGAGGTTCCAGCTAACCCTACCGGAGCAGGACACCCCCGTCACGCGAAGGTGGTTGCATGGGAGCCTTAATAGATCTTTCTAGAGTGGACCGTTGAGTTTCTTCGTCAGTCTGCATGTCCGATGCCTGTGTATGCTCACATTTGTGTACTAGAATGAACAACTCTCGTCAACTCCTAATCATTCAACCCCCTTTCTCTTTTACAACTAGTCCCTTAATTGTCCATTTCCTTTGTTTCCTAGAATCTGAGAACTAAAAATCAACTATTGTAATTCTTCTTCTGGTGGACTCTGGAAGACACCGGCGACTGATTGATTCATGGGCATGGTCGCATGGTAGCTAACTCAGTTTGTGCAAGAAGTTTAGCACAATTGGTAATGCTGGTTGCTTGCTGGACATACCAACCAAAAATGTTTGCTTGTTTTGATGCATGTTAGGAGGAGGTATGCAATGCCTTCCAGTTCATTGTTGTTGCAGTGCGGAAAGATAGGACTCTCATGAGTTCCTTTGCTAGTCTCGTGTTTTCAAGAATCGACGAAATTCTGTCTGCTCTCTTATGAACAAAATTTTTTTTGTTGATTTTCATGTCTCAATAGCTATCTCATGCTTCGAAATAAGCCGCTTTGTATGTGATTAATTCCAACAGCAAACATAATGAATGATCTATTCCAAGATATACCTAATTCAATAGAGAATTTGGACAAATGTATCGAGTAGTAGTATCACGATTTATGGTAGTCTTCAAGAGAAACTTTCATTGTTTAGGACAAGAGTATTGCCTTCAGGTTTAAAGATTGCGTGTCCAGAACTTTACCCTTTTGAAGGTTTCTTTGATATAGGAAGAGTTGAGAGCGCCTTTACTTTGATGACAATATGTCATTGCGTTGTCCAGTATAAAGCTCACTATTTAGTATTGCTCATATTATTAAATGGTGTACAATCGCCCTGACTGATATTGCAACAATTGACATTTGAGAAAATTGTTGTTGTAAAAATACTGAAAGTGAACGATATTGAAAAATCTTCTAAGTCTTTGTCGTAAAATAAGAGAAGATAGTGGATTCTTGAGAAGTAAAATAATAGTATGCAGTTCTCTGCCTTTGAGCAGTCTAGGTGGTTTGTATGATATTATACGCAAGCTTTCTTTCTTTGGTTATTAAGTCACGTATATATATTTTACCCTAACGGTCTGTCTCATCATAAAGTCTATAGTTATTTTTCTTTTCCATCTTAGGTTGTCAATCTGATGAATGTGGACCTCCTTCGGCAGCAACAGAAATGGAAAGACGGCCTGATGGATATTCGTCATCTGATGGCCAGTCTGGTTGAACAGGTAGTCAATATTTCATTTTGCAGATCAAAACATTCCCGTTTGGTCACTATTGACATTGATTTGATATTATCAGACATTGCGAGGCATTTGGTAGGCACGTATAAAATCATGTGCATAAGCAATTCATTATAAAGTTCTTTGTATTGCGATTCCCAAATAGTATCTTTAAAATAAAAGTAAGAGCGACACTGATTGCAAACATTTATTCTCG
>JAUYWV010124259.1:0-11543 GCA_032274565.1 Nematoplana nigrocapitula
GGGTGACTCATCGGTCGGAAACATGCTCGCCCACGTGGGGGGGGGGTGGCTTTGTGTTTGAACGTGGGTGTATCTTACTACTTTCGTTAATGATTACCCTTTAAAAATCACTTGAATTTTAAACCACGTAGGTAACAGAAACAGAATCATCAGTCTGAATAAGAGATCGAGTACAGTAACCCAAGTGCAGATCAAATAATAAATGGAGCAACAATGTGAACAAGCGAAAGTGAACTGTTAGCTCGTCCACCAATCAGCAAATCACCAGACAATTCGTCGATGTCATGGATCAATATCTGCGCCTTCTGTGTTTATAATGGTTGTTCTTATTAGGATATAGACTGGGTATGCAATGTGCAGCTATATAAGATGGCATACACTTTTCTTCGTCTGAAAATACAAGTACCGTAAAGAATTAACAATATGGATTTTTTTAATTATCTACCTTTTCGTGGAGGCCCACTATTGACTTATTTTGATTCGTGAACAGATTATGAACAATCATTATGGACTGTTTATACAGTAAGTCCAATGATATGTCCTCGTCGCCTCCATCCCTTCCTCCCCCAAGACTAACAAATATACCGTCTTATAGAGATGCGAGGGTGCTTCAATGCCTGCCTGCTAAAACAGAAGTTTGTGGAACCCATATGGATAAAAATTGAAAACACATTTAGACAGACAGACAGTATAGGCCCTATAAGAAGCTCTTCCCTGATTCACAAAGCCGTACGATCAAAGTGCAGGATTTGGAATTGGCGGTATTCTTGCAGGTAAGACAGTAAATTCACCGCCGCACATCCGCACCCGCGCTATAGTTCCTATTATATGACGTGTAGATGGATGCAAGTGAATGAAGTTAATTGACGCATGCAACGGCAAAGTAGTTCATGGATTACACAATGCCGTTGCACTGTTTCCTTTGGAGCTGTAGAATCATTTTCACAACTTCTATTTAATACAGTATATGGCGAAAAGTAACAATAATGCAATAGGCGTATTCAGACAGGGCGATTTGATACGAAGCAAAAAAAGAGGTGACTGTTTTGCCTGTTCTGGTTGCAGGACTGCTTAGGATCAATTTTACTCATTTACTCAATTATTTGATAATAATTTATTTAAAAAGAAGAACATGTGAAATGTTATTGATTCGTTTCGATTTGACAAAAGTAAAGCATTTTTATTATAAATTCTTTTTGAATTATATTTTTTCTAATTATGTATGTACCACTCTCTCTAATTTTCTTAACTCAATAAACGAAATACTGTAGTGTGACTAACATATGTATAGCAGAGGTGGACACCAGCCCTTTCTACAGCATTATGGGCCACAGAAGGGCAGTCGCAGTTTAACCAAAAAGGACCAAAACCTAACCAAGATGTCTCCTATAGCTGCATGTATTCGCACCATAACTCAGGGTGGCCTCGGGAGGACGCCGTGTGCGTCGTGGCACGGGAGATTACACGACTAGCATCAACAAGAGAAAGTGATCAAGTGTTGTAAGGGTTCTCTGCAGGTATTGACGAACTCGCTTAATCACAGTCTCAAGGATGTTGTTGTATTATAATACTTGAGACATAATTAATTGGATATTTAACTGTCTCATTAACTACATCATATACAGTACGTACGTTATAAACAGCGATATTTAATACCATATAGCCAGAGTAAAGAGTAGGTATAGCTATGTATACAGAAGAAATGGATTTGAGGAGAAACCTCTCGTCGGTGGAAAGGAGGCCGATAGGGCTAACGCCGTTTGAGACTTTTAAGATTTTGGTAATGTTGGCTGGAGCTGGCGGCAACCTACTGATGCTCGTGTGCATATTGCGTTACCGGTTGGGCTCCAAACTCACGGCCCTATTGTTGCGGAGTCAGTGCGGCCTGGATGCCGCCATTTGTCTGACCGTACTTGTCCACACAGTGGAAACACCATTTTGGTCGACCGGCGCCGCCATTTTCGATCTCCTAGTTTGCCATCTGTGGCACTCGCGCACCGTCTACTGGTTCCTCGTGTTCTTCAGCGTCCAAACTCTCGTCTGCACGGCTGTGGATCGATATTGGGCCGTAGTCACGGCAACCAAGTACACAGGACGCCAGCGTTGGCATGGCAAAGTGCTCTATCTGTGCGCTGCTCTCTACAGCTGTTCGGTTGCCTCGGGATTCCCACTGTGGACGACCTATGTGAACAGGACTTGCGAGTTTGGCCTAATCGACGAATCCGGCAGGGAAATCGGGTTCCGTATATACGGCGTTCTTTGGGTAGTGTGTATCTATGTAATCCCCATGTTGATATTTTGTATTCTGTATGGGAAGGTTATCCGGGTGATTCGCAAGCAACCACACCAAAGGGTCGGCATACGGCTGACCAAGGCTATGATGTCGGTGACCGGTCTGTTCGCCTTCTGTCTGGCCTTTGACAGTGTCTATACGCTTCTGACAAATCTCAAACTGTTACCAGAGGAATACGCAGTGAATTCACCTTTTCAGAAGTTCGCAGTTCTCATGATATCCCTGAACAGTTGCGTGAACATGTACATATACCTGATTTGTCTGAAATCATTCCGAATCATGGTTGCAAGGACACTAATATGTACTCCATTACCAAGAGTACGGCCTTCCTCCAGAAGTTCCTCACAACCAAGGGGCGGCGGAACAGGTCCAGGACTTTCAGGACCAATATTTTCGTGAAATTAAAAATTTTTGGGGGTCTCACGCGTACAAAATAATGACTAGGGGTGAGACCTACAATTCTTTGTATATATTGTATAGTCTCTTGTTAGAAAACGACACCAGGAGGTCTCATAAACATATAAAACTTATTTTAGAATAATATGAAGCTTGAGAAGAATGGCTTGCACTGCCAGAATAACAAGATTTTTTATGGTTTCGTGTCGATAATATTTATCTACTGTAGCCTATTAGTATACCTAATATATGCCTGGATCAGGTTGTATTTTCATTTGAATTGTAAATGGCATGAGTCTGTCATCTTTTATATTAATATATATAAATGTAAATCTTGCTTAGAAAAGCATAACAGATTTTAAACAAAAGTTACTAAATGAAATTAATCATAATTTAACAATATCACCATGTATAAAACTTAATTGCTTTACTTAAACGCTATAAGATTAGAGCCAATAATGAACTTATCAAAATCATGTGCTTATATGATCTAGGCCTATCTAGTAAACTCAATGGAATCTAGTAAAGCGATAAGATATTTTACCTAAACTGCTCCTAAGAAATTTGGTACTAATACCGTTTGTACCTTCTTCAAATTTACCGCTATTGATTCAAGTGTTTTGATTGGCCAATCAATGACGGTAAATTTGAAGTGTGGTAGGTAATTTGCATGAAGTAAAATACTAAATTAGTTTATTGATAATTGAAAAAAGCTGGTAAAAGACACCAAAGTATTAAATGGGAATATCAATCAGAGGACGACAAAGATCATGGCAGCAGGTAGACATGAAAAGAGAATTGTTGTACAGATCGAAGGGGTACAGATTGAACAAGTAACACAATTCAAGTTGCAATTGGCTCAAAGCAGAGCCGGATTAACGTTTCGGGGGCCGGTACCAACTATTAAGTGCAGGCCCTAAAAATATTAAAATTTCTATATTATGAGTCTCTGCCATGAAATGCATGCCCAGGCTGCAGGGCGAGCAGCCCACCGCACCCTGACCACCCAACCAACCTCCCATAGCCAGATTGGTTGCATCTGAGTTTATAGTCTGCGAGCGCGAGCCTCCACTGGCAAAACTTTTGAATGATCTCGTTTGTGTCGAGGTGTCGCATGACACGGTCAAAACTTTTAATCGCTGATTGGCCATGAAGCTGCGTAGTCGATTTTTTAGTATGTTGAGCTTGCCGAAGAATCTCTCACCGCTGCAGTTGGTAATCATAAGTGACAAGAAAATGCGATATGCTACAGCGACATTTGGGAAGGCATCTTCAATACCTTCATCGTAGAGGAGTGATCCTTGAGCATGTGGAGAATTGCACTCACGAATTTTAGCGAACGATATAAATTGTGTCATCTCATTTGGAAAGACGTGTCTGGAGAAGTCATCTGAATATGCATCGACAAGCTCCAATGCAACTGCTGATATTTCCTCTGTCTCCAGAGAACAACAGTCGATAATCACTCGGAATCTAAGTTTTACAATCTTGTAAGGAGAGAGCCGCTGCCTTAGAGAAGTAGAGAGAGACAGTCAACAATAGGGAGGAAGGTCTGTGTTCTGAACTTCTCTCTTGACGTCAGAACAACTTCGTTGGCATTTGCGTGATATCGTCATTACGAGTGTTGCGTCTCCATACTCTATAGATGTGTGCCTTGCGGGCGCACTGCGAGAGGGTGGTCTACTGGTTGTTGGCGCCTACATGAAAAGTAAATTCATACCCCAAAGAAATGCCTGTTGGACTGTATATGCCTATATCATAATACATAATAACTTTATAATTTTTTTTACTTTATAAGTGTTATAATTTAAACGATATAATTATTTCTACATCTATGTATGATGTAAAACATCTATGAATCAAATAAATTTTATAGAAACATCTTCTATGAGTTAAACTATTAAGATTTTTTTCTATAAAACCCTATTACTATTAATTATTAACTATTAACTATTGTCTTTATAAAACTTACATTAATTTGTGGTCATGTTTGAAAATAGTTAATGCCTGCTGAACTGTAAATATAGGCGCCTATATCAAAAGTAAATTCATACACCTAAGAAATGCGTCTTTTTCTAAATCCTGGCGGCGGGCATGGGCGCCTGTGTCGAGAAAAACGACCCCCTTTTCTAAATCCTAGCGGCGGGCATGAGTGTTGCTCATTTATAGAAGAAAAGTAAAATTCTTTTTTAATTAGCGAATGATCATTTTTTTAAAGTCAGTCAGATTACCCTAATTTTATATATCAGCTTCGCCCCTGCTTGACACGGTGTTAGAAGAACAGAGTTAACACTAACACCGGTATTAACTCTGGATTTGACCTCACCCAATTGGTTTCGTAGACTCGATTTGCGGAGGATTAGGTCGTGAGGATCACCCAAGAAGATGATCGTTATAAAAAAATGGAGACTCTATAGGTTGATTTGATTATGTGCCCAACTGTACGTTTCAATACTGCGCATGCGATTGTCATCTGCTCTCGTCTAGTTTCATGCCGTTCCTATTAGGGACAGGGGGAAGCCGATTAATTATTTGATCCACAGATCCACCTTCTCTATTAATGACTCGTATATACTATAAAT
The DNA here is from genome assembly GCA_032274565.1 of Nematoplana nigrocapitula. Taxonomy (NCBI): domain Eukaryota; kingdom Metazoa; phylum Platyhelminthes; order Proseriata; family Nematoplanidae; genus Nematoplana; species Nematoplana nigrocapitula. The sequence continues at coordinate 5,272 of JAUYWV010124259.1, forward strand.
AACCATGTGTAGTTCTTTTAACAAAATCGATATGCATAACGTTTACCTATTTTCAGGACAACAACATTTATGTGGTTTGCATTGCGAAAGAGGAAACCGTTTGTCCTGAAGGCATACGAGCCTAAATGCCCCGTACTCTCATATGAAACCATGTTTAGCTATTTACACTGGTTGGACGGTATCGGATCAGCAAGGCCTGCCGAGATACCATCCAAGTCTCACAGATGGCAAATTAATTCCTGCAGTCAGAATTGCTTCTTGGTGAAAGTGCACTCTTCTGGCGGACGCATGGAATTTATTGACACAACCTGCAAATCAATTTACCCCTTTTTGTGTAGAAGTAAGTTGCCAAGTCTATATTTTTAATTTACATCTTTTCTATTATACTCTTGTTAGCATGCAAAACCTGCAACTATTGGAAATGGCTTGATAAAATTTCTAAACTACATGCAGAATTATTTTAATGTCAGGTAGTCCGAGTTGAATTTTACAATCTAACAAAGGCGCTTACAAAATCAATTTTACTTATTACACATTTTCCATAAGAATTTCAAAGTTTGTCATATGTATTGCAAAAAGCGTCATATGTATTGCAAATAGCGTCATATGTATTGCAAAAAGCGTCAAATTTATTTCAAACGCGTGAAATGTATTGCAAAAAGCATCATATGTATTGCAAAAAGCGTTATATGTATTGCAAAAAGCGTCAAATGTATTGCAAAACGCGTCATATGTATTGCAAAACGCGTCATGTGTATTGCAAAAAGCGTCGTATGTATTGCAAAACTCGTCGTATGTATTGCAAAACGCGTCATATGTATTGCAAAACGCGTCATATGTATTGCAAAAGCGTAGTATGTATTTCAAAAAGCGTCAAATGTATTACAAACGCGTCAAATGTATTGCAAAACGCGTCATATGTATTGCAAAAAGCGTCATATGTATTGCAAAAAGCGTCAAATGTATTGCAAAACGCCTCATGTGTATTGCAAAAAGCGTCGTATGTATTCGCAAAAAGCGTGAAATGTATTGCAAAAAGCGTCGTATGTATTGCAAAAGGAGTCAGGTGTATTGCAAAACGCGTCGTATGTATTGCAAAACGCGTCATATGTATTGCAAAAGCGTCGTATGTATTGCAAAAAGCGTCAAATGTATTGCAAACGCGTCAAATGTATTGCAAAACGCGTCATATGTATTGCAAAACGCGTCATATGTATTGCAAAAAGCGTCATATGTATTGCAAACGCGTCATCTATAATAAAAAAGTATCACTAGACCATGTATCCGTCTGAGATGTTGATGACCCAACAGATTTAATAAATTTCTTACATAATTTACATTTTCTTTCATCCCTTTTTCGGTGGTTTCAAAGTACTTTAAAACAAAGCTTCCCTTTCTTCCACTTTCTAGCCCCGTTTCATCGCCACTACTTTCGTCCGAAGTCCGAAGAATCCTCGATATTCACCACCTCTGGTTTTTCTTTCTTATTTCTTTTTCTTTGAAGCGGTTTTTCTGACAACGATTGGTTCGCTTTCGTTTTAAGTTTGGGAGGCATAGTGAACAAAATGGTGCTGAGTGAATCAGCGACTTTGTGAGTTTTATTGTAACACGTAGTTCGTTTAGCGGCAAGCGGGACAGCCAATGCGATTGTTTCCTACGGCACTTGTAGGATTTTGAAATTCAAAACTGCAATCACCGAATCCGCGAATAATCCTGGATTGACAAGTGAAATTGTTGGTGGCAGCAAACACTCTTCTGTTGTGCGACATTAGCTAGACTAATGGTGTCCCTAGATATCTGGCATGCCCGAATTTCAATAGACCCTGAACTGTTTATCAGTCGGTAAATAACCTCGTATTTCCTGTAATCGGCTCTATCACCGTTACCGTTGCCCTTACCGACAAGTCGAAAAAATCATTACCGTTTTACCGTTACCGACATGCAACAAAAATAATTACCGATAATTTGCCGTTACCGTGCATGTGTATATGCAATACATTCATGCAAACCCTCCAGGTGGATTGTGAATGGTGTCTATAGCTATAGCAGGGAGGTACAATGTCACCCACCCGGAGCGGAGTACCAACCCCGAGTAGGGTTTCAATCCGAAGCGTATAAATGGGTGACAACTTGCCAACGCTCCTGTTGGGATAGGACAGTTAATGATGCGGGAAAGGAAAAAATGAAGATTTAGAAGAGTCATGACATTGCTAAAAGTACGAAAATACGCATGATGAACTCTTAGGTCTTCAGCTTCGCTTCATATGGATGTGAGAGTTGGACGCTGACATAGAATAAAAATCACAAATTAATGCCTTTGAATTATGGTGTTAGCACGATTGTTCAATTAACGAGCTATGCTAGACATAAAAAGCAATATGTCCTTGATCAAATAAAAAACCTCAAAGCACAGAAAATAAAACTTCAGTATTTTGGACACATGAAAAGGAGAGACGGTAAGGTAACAATCTAGAAAAGCTTTTCATGGAAGAGAAAGTTTTAGCTCTCCGGAAAAGAGGAAGACACAAAGCAAGATGGATCAATGCCATACATAAGATCACAAGATTCAGAAGAGCAAGGCTCAACAGATTGGCCATGGATCGTGAGCATTGGGCTGATGTTGTGTCTCGAATCACCAGGGCACGGCATCCGAGCTGATGGATACACGAAGATAATCTTGACATTTTGTTATCTCTTATTCACGCATGTTCTATTTGCTTGACGGCCACAAAGAACCTAACGATCTTCACAAAAGAATGCAATCAAATTCTTTCGTAACGTACTCGTTTCTCTTTTTTGAATTTCCAATTAATGTTGAGCAGTCCTCCTCAGCATTCCTTTTCGAAAGCTTTGATCCCTTTTCAATATATGTAGCTTGAGCAACACTCCAACTCGCGCAGCCGCATGCGCAACAATACCGCAGTTCTCATCAGACCGAACATTCTGCATCACTACAGAAACAATGTCATGATAACTTGCAAATATCTCCTCATGTCAAAAAGTTGGTAAAACAGTTTTCCGGAAATAATTGTGTGACAGTAAATTCCAGAACTCTCTACTGTTCTCTGACGCGAGTGCTGGTCTAGAAATGTGTGGAACGCGTGAGAGACTAACTGTTGATTGTAGCTTTCTGATTGGCTATTTGTACTTTGCAACTGACCTCGTGTGTTCGGGTGTATTCCAGAATGCTATTAGACTTTTTTATATATGTATATAATAGATATAGATATAGATATAGATGTTTCGCGACATCAGACGACATACAACCAATAACCAATAAAGTAATTGCTACTGTCAGTCTCCAGTCCTACTGTCTTGCTCCGTCTTCTATTAAGTACACTGGTACATTTAGTCCTACTGTCATGCTACTCCTTCTTTAAGTACAACTGGACAGACGCAAGCAGAATACAAGCTACCATGGAGCGCTGCTTAGAGAATTTGGATATTTTGGATCCGAACGCACAGGAGAATTGGGATGAGAGCTTCCGATTGTATGCCCTCGTCAACGAGAGAATCAACAACAAGAACCGAACAGTCTTCTATCTGACTCTTCTCGGGAAGGACGCATATAACCTGCTCAAGGACCTGGCGTTCCCGGACGTAATCTCTCATAAATCCGTTGACGAACTGCACACTCTCCTTCGAAACCATCTCCGACCTGTGAACTTTATTTGAAGTAATCGAGAGAGCCAAGTTTTACAGCATGGTGCGGAACTCCAGCGAGACCTTCCGAGGCTACCTTTTCCGGCTTCAGCATCAAGTGGCTCGTTGCAATTTCGGAGATCAGTTAAATTTTCAGATGCGGGACAGAATCGTCACCGGGATCAATGAACCAGAAGTTCAACGACGTCTTCTACGTGAACCAGGCCTTGACTACCAGGCAGCTCGTCGAATCCTCGAGAGCTGGGATGACATCAACGTGGTCATTGACAAGAACATGCACCGACGTTTTTCTGAGTCAGTCAGCTCTACCTTCTCGATCCTCCTACCAGAAACCTTCTCGAACTTCGCCTCCTTCGAAATCGCCTCCAGCCTCCTCCATTCGATATGCCAAACCAAGAGCCGATTTCAGCAAGTCGCCGTGTAACTCCTGCGGTGGAAAGCACGAACGGAAGACCTGCAAATTCCGCAACGCTGAGTGTCATGCCTGCCACAAACAGGGTCACATCGCCAAGGTTTGCCTCAGTTTGAAGATAGTCACTGCTGCTACCGCTAGAGCAACTGCAGACTGTTCGTGCGACTCTTCGACTGAGCACTACGTCTTCACTGCCTCTTCGAGTACTCATATTCTGCAAGATGTCACTTTCGCCAACGGCCAGCCATTACCGTTTGTCATCGATACATGGAGTCCTGTTACCTTCCTGCCCTTGAACGACCTACCGAGCTTCGGATTCAAGGAGAATCAGGTACAGACCACTACGGCGAGAATCAAAGGAGTCTCGGGTCATGACCTTCCGGTCCGTGGACAAATCTCCGCCCTCCTTCATACTGAGTCTTCGTCAGCCAAACGAATCAGCTTGGTCGTCACCAAAGCTGGTCATCGAGCCCTTGGATTGGATGGGTTGCAAGCCCTCAAGGTCCAACTCGTCCTCACGAATGCGACTTCTGAGTCTTTGACCGTGGCTACAGAACTGTCACCAGAGATCAAGTCCTTGATCCAGGAATGCAGTCTACCGACGAAAGGAATAGAGATCCAGCCAGTTAACCTTGAGGTCAACAAGGATCCAGTCTTCCGGAAGGCCCGTTCAGTCGCCTATGGTCTCCGTCCGGTGGTTGAACAGTTCATCAAGTCCTTGGTAGACGACGGTATTCTTCACATCCAGTTCCTGGGCAACGCCAATCGTCACTCCGCTGAAAAGCAATGGACAACCCAGAGTCTGCGTCGACTACAGAGTTACTGTCAATCCTCACCTGAAACACATTCCAGCCATCACTCCGAATGTTGAAGACATGTTTCAAGGGCTTACGTGGCAACTGCGTCTTTTCAAAGATCGACCTGACAAACGCCTTCCTCCAGATTGCACTGGACAACTCATCGAAGGAACTGAAAACCATCAATACGATGTGGGGCCTCTTCCAATAAAATTACTTGCTCTTCGGGCTCACAGTTTCTCCTGGAATCTTCCAGAGAGTGATCAACGGAGTCATCGTCGGCATCTCCAACATCAAAGTATACAAAGACGACATCCTGGTCTACGGCAAAACTTGTAAGGATCACTACTCAACCCTGGTCTCCGCTCCGTACTGCAAGCACTCAGGCGGCATGGAGTGCAAATCAACGCCAAGAAATCCGTGTTTGGAGTAACCAAGCTGAAGTATCTCGGCTACACCATCGATAGCTGCGGCATATCTTCTGATTTAGAACGTGTTCGAGCTCTCGGAGATGCACTGAAGCCTACGTCCGCTTCACAACTTCGATCCTTCCCTGGGTTCGTGCAGTACTATTCAAAGTTTGTTCCTAACTTTGCCTAGATCACCACGCCACTGTTCGACGTACTTGCTGCCAACAGCTTTGAGTGGTCACAAACGGCCGATGAAGTCTACAAGGGATTGGTCGATGCAGTGATCAATGGTCGAGTCCAGCAGAGCTATAGTCGAAGTGGTTTTCGATGCTTCGTAATACGCGATTGGTGCCGTTCTCGAGCAAGAAGGTCACCCTGACTTGTGCATCTCTCGCTGACTATCGAAGGCAGAAATGAACTACTCGAAGACGATGAAAGCAGCGCTGGCAATTCATTGGTCAGTTCGACGATTACACAAATACGGATCAAAGTTTCGCCTCGTCTCAGATCATCAGGCTCTTCGACACCGCAATGCTTCAACGCTGAGCTCTTGAGCTAGCCAACTACACCTACAGAATCGACCATCGAGCTGGGAAGACAATTCCTTACACAGAATACCTTTCTCGGAACACCTGCTTCGAATCACCCGCTTTAGAAGAATCGTCTTCACTACTGGTCAACCCGATTCCTATCGACAGCAACCAACTGAACAACGACACAAAGTGCTAGAATGGTCCAGTTCCCGCGGGTCTCAAATCCGAATGGTCCACGCCCGTAAAGAAGAAGTTTCCAAATCTTTGCGCTCAGAGGAAACGACTAGCTCTGCAACCTGACGGTCTCATCTCCTACGATGAACGTCTTGGTAGTCGAAGACTCTTACAACAAGTTCCCAGAAGTCTTTCTCAAGACAACCGCCTCTGCCGACTTCACACAACACGCATTGCGCAAGCTCTTCTCACGGGAAGGAGTACCCCTCGCATTGGTTACCGA
>JAUYWV010124270.1:0-11541 GCA_032274565.1 Nematoplana nigrocapitula
AATCATTTATCATCGATTTCCGTAGAAATAATTAACAGAAAATTAAACGGAAAAGTACTAGAAACTGTGAAATAAATATATATATGGTAAACTAATTGATTATCGGATAGTTATCATATACATATTTAAGCTTAAATTTTTTATGTCCACTTTATTACCACATAATTTGTATGTCAACGTTTTGAAGTATATTTCCGCTTCATAATTTTATAAATAAAAGTTACAGATAGATCGAAAGTTCGGCGTGTCACAGTAAATATGGACGGTGAAAAGTTGCATCTGGAATTGCTAAACACTTGATTCCTTATAAATCCAGTTTCGTCTTTCAGTATATCTTGTTCCGAATCGAGGAAGAAATAGCCAACATCTAGAAATTTTGGAAGTTCTGGCGATATGAATATGAAAGTCAACTATCATATGAGTGCAGAAAGAGGCAACAGTTTCCTTAAACGTTGTTTGCCCGGGTAGAAATTTTAGTTACATTATTTGTCCCAGTTTCAGGACATTCATCGAGGTAATCTATTATGCTGCCAGCTCTGCTTTATCGCGTAATCACTTAACTATAATTACTTTCAACGTTTAACTGTCCAAATGGTAATTTTCATCCGATGACAGACCCCAAAATATATCATGCATAAATATATGTAAATGTGTTCTAGCTGACTATCTGAGTTACGAAAGCACATCCTTTAATTTCCGATTACCCAATAAAAGGAGAAGAACAATAATTATACAGACAATGTAATTTACTTAGTAATCAAATTAGGGCATGATCACTGATTGTACTATACACACTCCATTTGCCCTGTGTTAATCATACCCCATGAACCTTTTCTGTCATTCCACCATCAGTTAGTATGTGAAGATTCCTCTCAAGTCCTACCCTGACGTAGGTATAGAGTTCCACGTGACCAAAGCAAGAGTCCCCTTTTTGTTGCATGTATAGATTAAGAATTGGGTCTCGTTTTTTTGTAAATTCTCATTTTTCGTTAATAAGTTTTCGTATTACTGCAATTTCGTAAATTCTCACTTTTCGTACAATGGATTTTTATATCATTTTTTCGTAATTATTCTCATTTCGTAAATTTTGATTTTCGTATACTCAGTTTTCGTTATCACATTTTCGTAGTTATTTCAATTTTGTAAATTTTCCGGGTTCGTGTAAAAGTTTTTTCATATGCCCTTCAGAGTAAGAAATACAAAAACATTTCGTATACGATATAGGTTTTTTTAGTGTACGTGGAGAATGATATACGGAAATATATTTCACGAAAATTTTTTAACGAAAAAATAAATTTTACAAAAACTAAATGAGATACCTAAGATTAAAAGCGCGCACAGGTCTGATCTTTTCTAAAATCTTAGTAATCCTACTATGGAGAAGTGCTATTAACAAATCAAGTACTAGTATACAGTTAAACTTTCAGCCATACAATTTGTCAGATTACAAGTTTTTCTCTGCAAGTCAACAAAGACCGTATGTCTCGCTATAAATCTGCACTTTTTATGTGTAGCTAGCAGAATGCTTTTTTAACCGAACAGTTTCTCATGTCATTTAATTCCGCGACGGTAGAGGGGCGCCAAGCCTCGATCCCCAAAACTGACTCTGTTGGCTTCAGCCCAGCTATAAGAGGAAAACTTCTTCCTCTCCAAATTGAAAACCGAAAACTCGTCCAGGAGACGCAGAGGGTTGTTGAGGGCAGCGCGGAAACGGGCAAGTAATAGACTGTGCAGATATACACTTCCGCCCGGTGTCAACTCGACAGACATAGAGTAGTCTCTTAGTTCGTGAACATCTGACGAAAAAACTTGACATACGTTTTACTTAGTCAATTATATTTGTAGAGGGGTTTCTTTTGGGGAAAATAACTTAAATAATCTGAGTAGCGTCCCAGAGTCCTGGCGTTGGCGCATAGCGTCCATCTCTCTTTGCTGTTTCAGCAACGTCTCACTCCGAGATTACTCATTTTAGCCAACCTTGCAAACTTTTCCCAATCAATTAACTGGAATTATAAACATTATCATACAATTAACTGTAATTATAGTTGATAATAAAATGACTGCAATCCATTGATCATTGTTAATAATTGTTCAAAAAGATAAATATAATTAATTTTAAAATATAAGATGTGAGTATATTATTATTTATTTGTGCTTATTAAGACTACACAAATCATTAGAAAATAACACCATAAGTCCCCAACGTCAACTACTGTACTATCCAATCAGATATATTGTATAATCTCTTATGAGAACGCAGTAATCACCTACAAGTGTGCCATCACTGCTGCAATGACGTTTTTGCCACTACATTTGAATTTATTGATTTTCTCTCACTACCTACAGTGAGTGAAAATGCCACAGCGTGAGTGAAAATATTTTCACTCACTGTTTTTTAATGTAAAATGACGATATGGAAAAGAAGAATTCACTGCTGCTGATTGGTAATTTTACTCACTGACATAAATTTAAATTAATCTGCCTATCTATATAATAGGATTCGTGTCATCAGCCTCCTCCTCCACCGCTGTGCTGGCTAAAGCTTTGACATCATCGTCCTCGTTACTGATTTGTTTGGTTGACGAGGGTGGCGCTGTCTCAGCTGTTGTTTGCCTCGCGTCTGCCGCAGCGTAGGCCAGCTCCCTTTGAGTTGACTGCGTTTCGTTACAAAGTTAAATAATTTTCAATATCATTTTTGTGAAATTAAAAAGATTTTAATTAATTGCAATAGTTTGGTAATTTTAATTGCTTTACATAGAAAACTTTAAAGCTAACAGTTTATAAGTAAATTAATTAGTGTTATCTATTCTATAATAGTTTAAGACATTTAAAGGAAATATAAATAACTGTCTACTTTATTTTTCTAATATGGAAGGTTTAATGCTAAATAGTCTTCATTTTTATTGTGTTGTTATTTAGAAATAATTGGATTTATTTTTTATATCAATATACCCTACTGTACTTAAAAGAATATTTTTCTAGTTGACTGATCTGTATATATATATAATTATTACACTAAATGCATTAGATGCTCTCATGCGCATTTACTACCTCCACACACCCTCCAGTGTTAGTCACCTCTCGGCAAATCCTGGGAACTCCGCCGGATTGATTTGATTAGCGACAATAAGCTATTTTATTCAACTTATTTATTTCAGCTGTTGACATTGAAGTTAGCTCGTCCATCGTCAGCGCTCGGAGTTGACAGAATACCTTACGTTGCTGTCTGTCTGTCGTCGAATGAGCGTGGCAGTGACGTCACCAATAAGCAGATAACAAATATTCGCCCCTCATGTGCGCATTGTTGGATGCCCTGTGACCAAAATTTGACACGATATTTTCCCCCATCATAGGATTTTGTGCCAAATTTCACATTCATATGTGCTGCTGTTTTTTGAGTGATTCACGTTTTTAGGCGTGACACAGCACGGATGGATGACGAACGTTACGAAATTAATAATATAGATTAACTAAATTTGAGCATCACTTTCTTTTTTATTTATTAGACAAGGGTACACATTATTATAAAAATAAGTACTAATATCATTATTGGAAAAATGTTTAATTTCATTTCTGATTCTATGGCATCCTCTTTCTAATAGACTAAATTTAAATTAAACACAAAAATATTATTTTAAATTTTCCTAGGTATTTAAGCACAATAACTTACTTTCCCTGTATTCTTGGTATTCATCAGCTAATGTCGATAACTCTTGTTCGGTGAGACGAGTTATTTCATAAAAGGAGTTTTCACAATTAGATGGATGTCTTCTCTTTCTATTTGCTCTAGCGCCATTAACAATAAGTTGATTAGGCTAACTGACATAAACAGCATTTACGTTCGTTCGTGGATTTCAGTTAGCTTAATACCTTGTCAAACTTGACCTCAATTCAGAGTTAGTCCCTAGGGATTACAATGAAACATAAGAAAATTGCATTGGAAATGATTCAACCCTTTTGATTGTTGCGATTAGTTCGATATTAACTCTCTCTCTCTCAAATGTGTTAGTCAGGTATTAGTCTCGGGCATAGAGTATCATTACTCTATGGTCTCGGATAATCCTTGGGCTTAATACTTTTATAGTGAGGTCAAAGTAGCGGGGTTAGTCAGCTGTTAATACTTAGCTAGTCTCGACTCCTGGACTTGTCCCGGATTAATCCATAACTTTGACCTCACCCACTGTGTGCTTGCTAAACGTGGAGAGCAAATGCGGACTTTTCAAAGTTACTGCAAAAAGCATTGAAAATATTCTTCGCCATCGCAGAATTATAAAACAAAAATTCGATATCGTTTAACTATTGGCTGTCTGTATAGGATAATTAACTGAAATAGTACATTCTGAAATAGAATGTACGTATTTGAGTTAATTATCTGACTTAAAGTACTAATACGGACATATATACTACTTTTTATAGTAAACTTCACTTCCGTTGGGTCAAAATTAGCAAAGAAAAAAAGCAAAGTCATATATGGTAATCTATTAGCGCTGTAGATACAAAGCCTCCTACTTTAAATTTTAAAATTGCCATAAAGTAGGACGCTTCGCATCTGCATTGTTATTAGTTGAAGCGCATTGCTTGGTAGTTAGTAATCTTTAAAATTCATACCCTTACCATATCAATAATATTGATCGCAATGACAAAACTGTACATTGCAATGACAAGACTGTACATCACAATGACAAAATTAAACATCGCAATGGAATATCAATACCTTGTGGCATAGCTTTGCAAAACTAATAACAATGCGTTGTTGGATTTAAAATTCATGCAACAAAATCGTTCGCTGACGCGAACTTTTTTGCCGATTTTGACCCTACAGAATTTAATTTTGCTATAACAAGTAGTACATATGTCCGTATTAGTACAGTTGTTTGAATAAAACAGTATAGTAAAAATCGTACTTTTTGTCGAAAGGATTTTCAGAATGTACGATCTCTAATTTGCTTATTTTTCATATAGTTCACTCCCTAGACGGACATTAGTGTAATTTAGATGGAAAAACAATACTATCAAAGCGTTTGAGTAAAATATATCTTTCTCAAATATTTCAAAATTTGATTCCTCAAAAGTCGCATTCAAAATGGAGGTCAGAGGATGATGGACAGATGAAATTTTATTTACCACCAAGATAAAGCTGTGTCCGTGACGACTGAGCTTCATCAAATCAAATTTGAATAATTCAATTATAGCTTCCTCTATACAATCAGTATTGCTTCTTTTATTAGGAGGTCATACTTATTGGAACTGCTTAATCATTCTTGCTAAATATACCTCCTAATTTTGGGCAGGAGGAAGTCAGACATGAATTCCGCAGTTGATTCCATCATCTGAACTGATGTTATAATTCGTAGATGTCTCGTCTCATTTCTGTCTGTATATCCGTCATGCTTACGTTCAAAGCACATATTTAGTTTTACAACAACTTTGCTATAAATAGATTGTGACTAATGACAATTGTTTCCTTGTTGTTTTGTCGCTATGGCCGGCTAGAAGATTACTATAGCAGTTTGGCTGGCGTCGATAATGTTTCCACAGGTCTGCTTTGCAACTAAATTGCACGCTCCTGAAGGATTTCCAATACGCTGTTTGAAGAAGAATTCCAAGGAGGACTGCGGACACTGCGTACTCGCATCTCTAAATAAAACTTGTTTGTCTGTCTGTCGGGAGGAAGGTCATCGTTAGTTTCATATTTAACAGACTTTGGGGCAATGAAGCTTATTGATTGAACGCAAATTCAGACAAAATTTCAGACAGTTCTAAATGGTGTTTCTAGAATGGGATTATAATTACAATATCATACACTCTTCAATATTTTGTGGTCACTTTGAGAAGAAAAACGTGTTGATAAGTGGAAACGAGGCCACCATTGACGGTGCTGGCGTTGCCGCTAACTGTTACTGAGACCGAAGAGAGAGAGAGAGAGTGGGAACTTCCAAAATCCGACTACAATGGCTCCAAACGTGTTTCACAGTCGAAGCCTTTGCAGAATCATTGTAACTGTAAAATAATTCAAATTTGCTGAGCCATCTGAACGGAATTGGATAAATTAGTCGTAAATAGCGATTCGCGGCAAGAAGCTAATTCTATGTTATTCGTTTACTAGAAGGCGTACTTTTTTGAAAAAAAATGGAATCACTAGAAAACAGAATTAAATAACACACAAAACATAATTTCATCATTTGAATGTCATGGTGATGTCTGATTGTTTGTCTCCTAGGAACAGTATGTTCGTTTTAATATTACTGGCACAAATTTTCTAAATATTTCCACGCACAAACACGCATACACGGACGAATTGAATAAATGGCTGCTTTCTATTATTCCAAAGTCGGACGTATTTTTGAAGATATTCACGATTAATTACCCGCGTAATGTAAATATCTATATATTAAATAAAAATACTTACCGTTTATATTGTCAAAAAAATATCCGAAAATGAATATCTGTATGATGTGAAACGAACAGCCCATATATATATTTGAAAAGAGTAAAAAATTCAGATTACACAAAAAATCCCGTATGTTTTGTCGACCGTCAATACATTATACTTCCATTTGATTTAGATGAGAGAAGCCATCAAAGAAATAAAGACACGCTGTATCGCTATTGGTTGGATCATCTTCCATGCAGACAGCAGGCAACTGTGGTTGGATATGCAATCGTTTATTGTTTTACACATTTAATCTGCGTAAGACAGGGGGAAATGTCAGCCTAAGTAACATTAGATTTCATTAGTTCTCGGGAAGTACACATTAAAGATGTTCTGTCAGACACAGAAGACACCAACTAGCAAGACTATACTGTATGACTAATTGACTGCAACTAAACATTTTTAGTCCTGCAAGTAATATTAACACATTAGGTTACATTAGATTAGAAAAATACAATAAATGACTAGACCATGTCAGGGCCTTAGGAAGCAATTTGTTTGGGCACCTCTAGCCATACTGTTCCACGTCGAAGCCGAATTAAAAAATAAATGTAAGACCTTTATAGAAACTATTGTTGTAAATAAAATCAAATTTGTAAAATGTAAATAAATTGTAATTATAATGTTATTTTCAATTATAATGTTCAAATGTCATTGTAAAATTAACATACCAAACATTGAAGGTGTGAAACATTCCGGTGCGTTGGTATACTCTACGCGGAAGCTCTTCCCATTTGAGGGCCAATTTCCAGAACAACAAGAAGCCTTCATCAGTTCACATACTTGCATAGACATAGTTTTGCGAATGGGAGGTGGTGTTTCACATGTGGGTACTTCTTTCATAATGATCTCGATCTGCTGAAGTGTTAAGAGTGTCCCGCATTAGTGGAAGTGTCGGACACTGTCAGCACATGTCAGATTGAGGACATGGCCGCCATTGCACAGTTTGCTAATAGGCATCTGGGCTCCTCTTTTTTCATCCGCTGGAGTAGCGGTTAGCGTGTTCCTTGGTTCGACTCCCGGCTATAACTCGCATTTTTGTTTTAACTTTTTCTATATCCATTTATAAATATTTCAAAAGAAAAATTTGATTGATTAGAATACTTTTTATGGTGAGACAATTGTCTCGCTTCTCCCCTCCCGATTCTGACGTCTGTGAATTTAAAAAATCAATTCCAGAAATTTAAACGTTAAAATTCAGAAATTCAAGGATGGATTTTATTACAAATCTTACCGTCTAACATGCTTAATTTTCATTTCTACAGAAAACCGCAAACTATTTATATACCGCCCAGTGTACTTTTACCTTCATCTCTCCAAAACATCTAAACAACCAGTCGTCTTCCCTGTTAAAAATGCCAAGTAGTCTAGTGCCTGATCAACTAATCTAATATTGCAATAGGTTTTCATCAAACGTTTACATGTCTAAGCTGTCATGAAATTTCTGAATTCAATCTTTCAAAATTTGAAAACCATGTTTACATTTATGAAATTGATCTTTAAATGGCAGGCCTATCCTAACCGAGGGCAACTATTTTTTTCAATCTACTTTACGCCATAAGTTATAAGTATATGAACAATGGGCAAATTTACATTACTAACTAATTGATCCTTTAATAATGCTTAATATTGTCCACGTTGAAATTTTATGTGAAAAGAGTAGACATTTTCTTTATGATTTTCCTACATATAAAACGGTACAGAATTGATCTAAGAAACTTTAATGATTAATTTAAATTATCATTTATTCATGATGATCATACACCAAGCAAAACAATATGGTTTTATTAAACTGTAAATATTTCATTGTAAGATTGTTTAAATTAATAATTGTTTACTATTGTTATAGAGATATAGCGCTGTTTTAAAATATTACCGAAAAGAGGAAACGTGTGTTACGTTCAATATATTATTTTTTTGGTTATATATTTTTAAAGGTATTGTAAATAAATTACTGTAATATATGACTTATCATTTGATCATTTGTTTTATATCGTTAAGTAGTTTGTAACAAAATTTGAATGATAAATCAAATTTTTCCCAATTGACTAACAGATCTAACTCGTCCGTCAATTGACAATAGTGGTAAATATGAATTATTCAACGAATTACATTAAAAGACATATTATAACAAATGTGGAACTATACATGGATAATAAAAACTAATTTGCATGTATTAAATGACTTTAATATAATCTTTATATTATATTTATAATTAAAATAAAATAAATTGGATTTAAAATCATAATAGTATATAAAAGTAATATAAAATTGTTTTAAATTGCTAAATATTTATTATATTTTTCCTTGAGACCTTGTTATAAATATAATTAATATTTTTAAATATTTTAAAATTATTCTTATATTATTTTTAAGTACAGTACTAATAATATAAGTAATTTAAAAAAGTAAAAATACAATATATAATTAATTATATTTTATTTAAAAAAAAATATATTCAAATAAATTTATATTAATAAAATATTTATATAAATATTAAAATAATTATTTGTTTTATGAATATCATTAAAAATAATATTAAGTTATTTATTATAAGTATAACAATAAAAAATATCTACTTATCATTTATATATATATTTTTTATTATTTATATAAAATGATAAATATTTATTCATATTTATATTAATTTTTTTAAATTTAGACTAATTTTAATCTTTATTTGAAAATAATAAAATTCAATGAAATAAATACTAAGTTTGAGATTAGTTCAAGTCTTATTAGAATTCAAAATCACTGCAAATTTCTCAACTAACATTTCCATTCAAATAATTATCATTAGCTCATATAAACATAATATAAATTATAAGTGGCAAATTAGATTAAGTAATGGAATAGTAATAGTGATATTAGTATCAGCAGTAGTAATAAGTAGTTGAAGGATAGTCATAGTAGTGGTAAGGGTAGTTGTCATAGTAGGAGCAATAGAAGTAATAAATTGAGTTTGAGCTTAACTCACATGTATATACCACCCCTATCAAAATAGCCAAAGAACAGTGAAACCATTGCCACTGATTCCTCTATTAGCACTACAGAGAAAGGAATCCTGATCCAAATATACACAAATATGGGCCAAAGTTTAGCAGGGCATCCTTCAATTCAGTGCTCCAAGTTCTACTAATCCACTTAGTAGTTAGCAGTAGCACATAGGGAAGGTACTCCATAGTACACTATTAGCAAGAGACAATGCTCACTCCAAAGCTGATAAATCAGTGTCACTATAATGAGATAAGCAATGAGATGGGCAATTGTGCTCATGGACTATGCTCAGAATCTTCACTTCCCTGAATAAGGGACCTAGCTCAGTAGCTCTAAATAACAGTGGAATGATGTTCTCAGACCTATCATCATTCTGCATATAAATAACCTATTTTTTCTGATATTGAGGTTGGGTCACCTCATACTTATTCCCTTAAATTTAAACACATCTGCCCCCCTTTTTAATCATGATCTCCTTGCAGTGATCAAAATCCAAACTGCCAAGCTGTCACCATAGAGGCTAACACCCAATAATTCAGGCATGCTGACTCTTAATCCCAAGGTAAAGAAGATGAAGAACAGGGTCTACACATCTCTTACAGACTGAAATATCCAAACAGTCTGAACTCTCTCATTGACCTAAGTATTCGTAAGGAACTTTACTCTTCCTGAGCAAGCATTTTCTTAGGTTTTATTTTTCTTTATTGAATTTGTCTTAAACCAGAATCCATCTTGCTGGAGATTGGTAATTAATGTTTAGCTATACCAATAAGTGATACCCAATTTGGGTCATGATTAGCACACACAACAATACTTTTTATGATCATTAATTTATTACATTTTGGATTTCCTCCTTATCATGTTTTCCATCTCTGAAACTAAATTTCAATATTCAATATATTATGAAATGTATGTTGCAATTTTCAATTACCGTATATACTTGTGTATAAGCCGACCCCCCTACTTTTAGAACATATACATGGGTATGTATAACTGATTGTTTTTTAAATAGCAAATATTAATTGATTTAGTATCTTTTTTTAATAAAATTATTTACACTATTTGTTAACTGAATTTTAGTCACACTATTAATATTAATTATCGCGAATCATATTGATTTTTTCTCTTCCTGTGTTATTCACCCTTTCTATCTGGATAGATAGCAAACTAGATAGCTATTCCCTAAAAATATGTTGGAATAACGAGTATAGCTGCAGCTATCTAGCCTAATTACATACATGTTGAATTATACTCGCGAATAAACCAACCCCCCACTTTTTCATCCAAATTTATGCCAAAAGTTCTCATCTTATATGGGAGTATATATGGTAAAATGATAACTATGCTATTACTAATCACTACTATTAGATAACTTTTTTGATAAATAAACATATCATTGGAAAGCAAATAATATCCATTTTCAAATATACAAATAGATAGTCCATATCCATTACCAAATTAAAGGCAGTAGATTATGCACATATTTATATATTTGATAAATATCTGTCACTACAAGAAGTAGGTCAAAATGACAAAATTTGGAATTATAATTTGGTTATTTTGTTGATTGAAAATGACTATTGACAATATTTGAAAATTTCGCTATAAACATAGTGTAGCATGTAGGTTTACCTTCTTAATTAATAGATTGATCTCAAAACGATGTACTACATATTATTGTTTTCAGGGTGGCCACACATACTTGAAATTCAAGTATATATTTGAATATACTTGAATTTGAAAAATAGGCTAAAATATACTTGAATATACATGAATTATAGCCATTTTCCTGAAGCATACTTGAATATACTTGAATTTTGACATTTTCATATACACAAATTTTGTATTCCACATTTCTGCATATTTCATGCTATCAATAAAAAAATTCTGCACTCTGCATATTAAGGGAAAAGATGTGTTGAGACAATTATAAGACAATCCAATATCGGTTTTTTAAGTATCTGCCTATATGTATTCATAAAATATGTAGTATTTAGCATTTCAAATATACTTGAATTTTAACACATTCGGGGGAAAATATACTTGAATATACCTACTTGAATTTTATTTTGGAAACAGTGTGGCCACTTTTGTCAATCTATTCTCTTATT
>JAUYWV010124281.1:0-11541 GCA_032274565.1 Nematoplana nigrocapitula
GTTTAACGACTTATTTCAAACATATTCTGAAATACTGCAACTTCTCTGCTACGTACTTATACGTTACAAATGTGCCAAACAAACTGAACCAAAAAATATGCCCTGTTACGTGGCCGCTACGTACCGCAAATATACCAAAAAAAACGCTATGCTACGTGGCGGCTACGTACCAAATATACCAAACAAACTGAACCAAAAAAACCGCCCTGCTACGTGGCACCTACGTAGCAAATGCACGCTACCTAAATACATCAACTGCATGCACCGACTGCTACGTTACCGCTACGTAGCATTGTTTGTCGGGCGGAGGGTATTTGAAAACCCTGTTTTTGCGTAAAGTTATTTGTAAATGGCCCCAAAAACTAGTGGCTCGCTACATTTACGCGTGCAAGTGTTGTTTTGAATAAAGTACAACATCAGTGGCTGCACACGCGCGGATAACCTCCGTCTATATAATATATATTGCGCCGCGCCGTGTAGTCTTGCTTATGTTCAACGCGAGATTACGCCACAATGAGAGAATGTGAGTCGACAGAGAACATTAATATATCAGCTTGGCCCACTATGCAGCTTTAAGTCAGCTAGCTAGCCTGTATGTGAGGTAGTGAGTGGATCGAAAGTTTCGCTGTCACATTCTCTCTCTGTCATCAAACTGACCAATCAGCCGACGTGTTCAAACGGTACGCGACCGACCAACCAAGCCAAGGACTTAGGAATCACGTAGCTTGCTTAATAATATAGATATTTAAAGGTTATAACTTACAACGAATACTTGTCTCAAATATTTGTTTGGCTTTTTTATATTATAATATAGTGAAAATGTATCTAAGCAACTAAATTTAATATGGCTGTAAGTGTAAGTAATTTCTGTAATGATTATGATTATACTAAAAATTAGAATGTACGTAAGTTTCTAATTCTCGTTCTTTTGTAATGCTGTCCGCTTGGTTATTCTCTTTTGATAATTATTTCTAATTGTTAAATTTCGAACTACCATGACATTTTTCCTTTCATAATAGATTATTCTGCAAATTAGTGTCTTTAAGAAAAGTTAGTGGAAATTTCAAAAGTCAGTATCAAACTTTCCATAAACATTTTATAGATTCTGAGTACTCATATATTCACCATACCTTTATTGGCTTTAAACATTACTTTAAATTTTAATTATCAATTGATAAACCAAAGGCAAAATATTATCAATATCATCTTTCTATAATCCAAGTACCAAGTTTACTTGAGAGCTATTATTACAGTTTTTACCAGCATCAAGTTTACTGCTATTCATTTTGAGTATTTTGATTAGTTGCTTGACTTTGAGGCTATAAATTTGAATTAAAGTATAACTAGTAATTTGCATTTAAAAACTATCATACTCATACTCATAGACAGTGATATAAGACAAAATCAATTTGACTACATTTAATGACTTACAGGGTATAACCTTAGGAATGTAGTCAAACAGGTCAAAACTTTTCCAGGAGCTGATATCAATTCTGATTATTATGTACACTATACTATACTAGTATACAGGTGAACCAGTGACAAGTGTGAAGTGAGTAGTGTTATAATATAACTTATATTATATATATTTTATTTAGTCATGTTGGTGACCAATTGTTAACCCAAACACTGAAACAGTTGTACACATATTGACAACTGGTCAGCCCAGTTGTGCACAATTGTCATGTTGACAACTTGTCGGCCCAGTTGTCAACATCACAAATTGTGCATAACTGGTCGGCCCAATTGTCAACATGTACTCAACTAATCGGTGTGCACAACTGGTTGCCAACAGTCATAAGCAAAGTCAAAAATTTAACTAAAGAAATTGAATCAAATTGAGCATTTGAATATAAATCTACTAAAAGAAACTAAAATGAGTATGGACTATGGTAGAAGTTTAGAACATTTTTAAAATCTAAATATTTAGCAAGAGGTCATTACAAATAACAAAAACTAACAGAACTAGCAAATACTCAATAAATTGATCAAAAAACCCAAGACAAGTTAGCCATTGCATTAGGTCCTACCAAATAAAAAAGAATAAAAAAATCCTTAGATAAAGAAATCTATATTAGATATAATAATAAATAAAAGAAAAAAAATTAACTATAAATATAAAACACTCCCAATCCCAAATATATAGTGAAATCTAAAAAAGTGGATTGATAAAGTGCTAGTGATGGCGTGAATGAAAAGGTGTCTCTGGGAACAAGTATAAAAAAGCAAACTGAAATATCTGGTCACACACTATGGCACATCTTACAAAAGAAGCTATTAGAAGGCAAAGCAGAGGATTTCAGGGAGAGCTTTGCTGGAACCGTTTGGGAAGATGAAGAAGAAGACCAATATCTGTGATTGGATAGGGATGAGCTATTCAAAATATGCAAGAAAAGTATAATATTGGAAAGCTAGTAATTCATGGTAGCCAACCTCTGAGACAAAGACAGAACTCACTGACTGACTGAGTAATTTACATAAAGTATACTAAATAAAGTTACATTTATAATAACAAGACCATATAGCATAAGTAATCCTAACTATAATAAGGAATTTGAATTCTGTAATATTTTATTTAGTATTGCAGCAATCTCCTAGTTGATTCATTTAGCATTACAATCAATATTTACTTATTCTGCAAAATTTAAATTTATCAATTCGGCTATACATATACTACAGAATTTAAATTCCTGCAGCATATTGATTTAGCATCGTGCCAAAAACATTTTTTTTTTTAGTATCTTCTGCTATGGGCCTCTCAATTAGAAATTTTGCATCTTGTGGCTATTTTTCATATGTTTAACCAATAGGCGTAGCATTTTTTAGTCATCAAGCAAGCAAATCTGCCAATAGAGTTGGTAAAAAAATACTGGTCAGACATACATACTGTACATACATACATACATACATACCCACATTTCTCTAATTATAAATAGGATTTATAAAATAAAAAGATGGATACAAAAAGTGACTTTTAAAGTTTAGGATAGAATTTTTATAAAATGTCAATGAATAAAACAAAATAACAAACAGTTTCAGTTGACAAAGATATTTGAAATATCCTATGTAATATATATAGTACCTAATGAAAGCTTTTTCATTTTATTATTCAAAATAACAAATATTTAAATAATTCACACTAAATTTGAGTTCTATTTTATTATATCATAATGACATATGGACCACACTGCCATATTTCGATTGGGGGGCAACTTTGCCATATAGGGGCCCACTAGATGACAAAATATATGCAACTGCTCATATGGCATATACCTTGGTGCAGCCAACAGCAGGGTTCCCCCACATCAGGGAAAATGACAATATGAGCTAAAATCAAAGAAAATGAAAATAGAAGTTAAAATCAAGGAATTTCATTATTTTGTTTTGGAAAATCAGGAAAAACTAAATGACTTTATTTTTTATTTTATTAATATCAATTTTACACTTATCTAAAGAAAGTAAAAAAAAAATTCACTTGCTCAAACAATGTATACAATATTTGTTTCTGTAATTATATAGCATTATCTATTGGTAATTTTCTTTTTTATTCCTTTGGGAAACCTATTATGCACGTGTTTAGTATATATAACTATCAGGGAAAATTGGAGGAAAATCAGGGAATTTGATTCTGAAAAAAGCAGGGGAACCCTGCAACAGGAGCCCCTGTGCAGTCAAGAGGGGCTCCATGGTACACTTCAGAGGGCCCCATGGTACACTTCAGAGGGGCCCTACCAGTGCAATCAAGAGGGTCGCTTTGCAGTCCATAGGGGGCCCCATCCATTTCCAGAAGCCCCTTCTACTGATAAAACAACATGGAATCCATTTTAACCACAGTCTAATATATTTAGACATTGAAAGGGGCCCATGCTCTTAGGATTATTGGGGGAACTGACCCCCCCCCCCAAGCAGGTCCATGTGACATATACCAAAAATAAAATTATTCTATTAAGAGAGTTAAGAATTGTATTAGCTCAGATATTTGTACTACTTTAACATTAATCACTAATATTTATTCTGAGATGTTTTATATACTGATATAATAATATTCCCCATTTTCCCAATCTTGTTACATTTTATTTATTTCAATGCCATTCTCAATTATTAAGAACAATCTTCTTTAGTATTATTCATTAATATATCTTGATATTAAAGCATTGTATATTTACTCAAAGCTTTTGTATACTCCAAGTCAAATATACTTGTATTTTGTTAAGAAACATATCTAGATCCCTATTTAGCTATATTGGACCTTTCCTAACTATGATAATATTTTAATGAGTTATTGTAACCCATTTTCATTTGCACACAATAACTCTAGATCCTTTTTATATCTTTGTTAGTGTTTTCTCTTTCATATGTAATACCTACCTTCCTCTAATGCGGTCTTGTGCAAGGTCTTTTTTAATCTCAGCTCTCCCAAGTCTCTGAATAACTTGCCTCCAAGTCTCACATAATCTTCCTCTTCCTCTGGCACCGTCAACCTAAAAATTTCTGCACTTGCTGACCCAGCTATCATTATCCGTTCTCTTTATATGACCAAACCATCTGAGACACACTTGTTGCATAACATCTTATATACTTTCAATCACCAGTCTGTTCCTCAGTTCATCAAAAGGCCTTCTGTCGCTAAGACTTATATTACACATCCTTCTAACCATCTGCATCTCTGTATACATGATTTTATGTACCTGTCATGCTCTTGCTACCTTTCTTCTGTCATACAATGTTGACCACTTCAATTCTTGTCATACAGCTTCACTTTGCTTCTTGCTGCTGAGCTGTAAGCCCTAGCCATCAATTCTGTTGGTATTTCCATTGGCTTCTTCAACTAAAATTTGACAGTATGTTAGATAGGGTAGGCCGCCAATGCTTTAATTAGTAGCAGAACATTGCTGCAAGGTAAGTACAATGTTGCTTGCCTGATCTGTCTAATTGCAGCATAAACTCAAGCTCAACCCTATAGTCATATCACTAAAATATGATTCCAGAATCTACAGCGCCCTACCAGATATTCTGCCTTGTTTACCTGTCAGAGCTTTGTAGTTGTAGGCTAGCTTTTTTGTTGAGATTCAATGTGTACTGGCCAGTGGTCGATGCGATCTTTTCAGACAGTGTAGTAACTGGTGCTGATTGTCATAGTGGTGGGCTGTGTTTAAACTGAGAGCACGAAGTAGTCTTTTTGTTGGTGTGGGAGCAACTGGTAGAGAAACTTTAATTCGAATTTTGTCCATGAAGGAGTTATTCCCGAACCTATGTTCTATTGACAAAAATGTTCATTATGTCAAATTCAACAAAATTATTTTTGCCCATGGGGTCAATGCTTTGCGCCAAATCATTCGAAAGCTCTTGACGACCAGAATAACTTCCTTAAAATGATGATTATTATACAATTCGTATTAATAAGTGGGCTATCTGAAATATTAATATCATTTGTCTACCAGGGGAGGAGGCTGGTGGCCTACAGCATTTCTTTGACTTACTAAGTTGTTCTAAGTGTCTATTTACAATGAGAACCTATTTTATATGTATAGTGTAAATTGCAAAAGGCATGGAAAATATTGTTCTTGAACAATTTGTGGAGATTGTACTCTTTTATGTTATAATTTAAATTCTGTTTTGTAGTTAGTAATACAGGAGGACTGAGGAAAACTGTTTCAGCATTGTAGATGATTTCAGTGGTATTTTTGCAGTGAAAATGGAATGCTTTATTGTGATATTTACTTGTTATAGTTGCAGGCACTATGTTGTGTTTTACTTCGGGTTACCATTAAATCGCTCTTGACCCTTGATGGTGTTTATTTGGTCGGCTGATCTGGTTATCCCCATTCATGCATAGGCGCTATGATTTGCGATCATGGACGGAAAATATATGCTCTTCTGCTTGCACTCAAGAAACAGTTATAGAAAAAGATTGCTTGTAAAGCTTAAACAACGCTGATCACTTGCTATAGTTGCATAGAATGATATTGTATTTTACAATTCTCTTAAGATTCTAGATTCCAATCCGGCGACAAATTGCTCTTTCTTGTAATGCAACTAATAGAAAAACAGATTCTAACTCCTCTGCCCCATGCAGACTGACTAGGTTGGTGCTGTGACTATATAGTGCTTCACTTATAAATATGTGAATTTTTGGAGTATGGCCTGATTTCTGTGATTTTGTGGAATACGATATGAAACACTTTATGGTTTGTTGATAATTAATAACCTGCTGTTTTTTTGCTGGGTGAATTTTCAGACTGTCCCTCCAAAGTGTAATGCCTAGTTGGACTGGGTTGGAGCAGCAACCGAACAGGCAGCAGCTGGTGACATGCACACGTTGGCCCAGGTGCCCTGTCGACTGCCGCCCCTGATTGCTAGTAATTGCGAAATCACGCGTACCGCCACCACGAGTCAGTTTCCCCACCCGGCCCCGCCCGGCTGGCACCACTCGGCCATGGGTGGCTCTGCCAAGTCGGGGGGGCAAATCTATGCGGTCCATGCGGAGGATCGACCGCCGCCACTCCACCACAGGGTAGGTGAACTGATTCCACACCGATTAGGTGCTCAAGTTGTCGTACAGAGAAAAAGAAGACATTAAATTACAGTTCATAAAAAATATTATATATCTCAAAACATTTCATTGGGATTTACCTATTTCTGTTCTGATTACATCTGCCAATTCAGGCATATTTCACCAATATACCTAATCACTTCAGAGTAGACCAAAGTAAAAAAGTTGCATGTTGTCAAGTCTGTCAATGTCCAGTCAAACAAAAAACGAAGACTTTTTAGTCGTATTAAATTTTGGTATGTAGACATATTAGAGACACCAGTTTTCCAAATGTCGTTTTATTTCACCACATTAATATGTTTATAATTTTGTACATCGTACTTAGTTGACTACTTTCAGCATTTCGACGTGCTGTTATTTTGTCTTGCGGGATGTCGGACTAGGATTCTTGCAAAACACGGAGGTAGCTCTCGCTTTTCTATTGTCCTCCGACCACTTTGTCAAGTTGAAGTATGACCCAAATTACATTCCCCATGGGGTTGTTGTCAGATGACTGTCTTAACTATGGGAGTCGTTGAAACTACTTTTGAGTTGCCATTCCTCGGTCTTTTTTCAGTATGAACGGAGAATTCCATCTTGTATAAAAATAGAATTGTTCGTGTCAAGATTGGCACGACGCCTTCTTCCAATAGGGCTATGTATCTCTCGAAGTTAATTTTGCTCACACACTCCACTAACAAATTTCCAGCACTCCAAATTGC
Source organism: Nematoplana nigrocapitula (assembly GCA_032274565.1). Lineage (NCBI taxonomy): Eukaryota > Metazoa > Platyhelminthes > Proseriata > Nematoplanidae > Nematoplana > Nematoplana nigrocapitula. Next base: position 7,255 of record JAUYWV010124281.1, read on the forward strand.
TTCCGACACTATAACTAAAGACTCTCCATGCTGGCGGTTAAAGGCGAATTCTTAACTTCCCAGTCTCCACACCCATCTTCGTCCGCTCCAAAAATGAGTGAAGCAGTACTCATCTGAAAAAATCAGTCGGCGGCTGAATTTCAGAATTCATCTTGGTGATATGAAGGGTTGAAAATGACTTAAGTTTTGCTAAACACATATTTAGAAACTTTGAACCTTAATTGTTCGAAAAGTTGAGATTCTGCTAATTAATTTAAAAAATTAACATATATCTATAATGTATATGCTACAGACTGCGTTTTTGGAGTTTGGTAAAGACCTGTGATTTGGGATTTTTCAAAGTGTTATGATGTATAAAATTTTTGTATTAAAATTGAAAGTGTAATCCTGTAAATCTATTTTCTTTAGAAAGTAAGAATTGTTCATCAAAAGTAATCCACAAATTAATAGTACCACCAATTAAATTAAATTTAGTTTTAACTACTAGATTGGTGTTTACCAACCAGAACATTGTTGCTTTACATATGACCCTTATTTGCCCATCAATGCTTATGGAAACGAGGTTTCATTTTAGCAGTTTGATTTCCCCTTGTTTTAAAAATTGGTACTTCATTAGAAAGTAAATAATCATCTTATCTTTTTGAGAAAAATGCCCGCAAATAGCTCCGTTAATTAAGAAAATTAACATAAAAATCCCCTTTGATTTTGTTTTTTATCGCTCTAATGTCTATAAATAATGTTGATGTTTGCTCATACAGACCGACTATGCTGTACATCCTAAAATTTCAGAACACAAAATCGCCCGTTAGTTCTTCGCCAAAACTTCCTCACTTTCATGCCTCTTCAAATCCTTCCTGAACTCTTATTATTTTATCCTAGAATTGAAAGATTTGATCCAGCCCACTTACCAGACCATCGGCCAAACAGGCAGGATGGTTGACGGCCTGTTGTCCCTGACGAGCTGGACTAGAGCGCTAGAGCGTTCAGTAATCTGTATTCTTATAAATAAGTACTTTATGGTGTCTATTGTTCGTTTTAGTTGTCTTTTATATTAACAGATATCCAATATTATCTTTTGACCTGTGACTTTTTTCAAGTTTGTCTGTAGCAACACTGATATATAGTTTTTAAGTGAATTATGAGGATTGAGATTCGGCCTCAGCAATTTTCCAATATTTTATTTTTTTAATATACTTTTCAGTTGTATAGAGAAATATTCCCAATGCTAATGAACTACTGGTAACACTTGCCTGAACATCAAGAACTGTCTAAGTGCTCAATAACATTTTCCATATGTAAACATAATTGTTGCGTAAAATTTCTGACTGGTTGACGGTGAATAAAATAATGCTGAATATCAATTTTTTCTCTATAATTTTCACCTGCTTAATGTGGAATTCGTATGAAAGCTGCTACCAGTTACTATTATACCGAGCTATACTAAAAATACACCCACTTACAATATGATAGACTGTAATTTTGAATTCATTGAGTTGATTTGTGTTGATTTCTTTTGTATGCGGAAAACAAAAGCTCTACATTCCCTACCTATCTGTCTGCTCGGTAACAGCACTCCCATGCCAGCGGCTCGAGTGGTCAGGAGAGTAGTAACGGGACTGTTGCCCAACAGCTTTCCACCTCGGTCAGTCATGCCGGAGATGCCTATCTCACAGCCGTGCCCCTCACATCGCACTCGTGCCAGCAACAGCGGATCGTATCTTCGGGAGAGAACAGCAGCGATACGGAGGACAAGCCTACCTCTCTGCCTGGTAACTGCCAGACCGGGCCGTCCACTCCGCTCTCGCCAGAGACTGCCATGAAGATGTTCATGCACAAGCTGACAAGTTACGAGCATCACGAGATTTTCAACTATTCAGAAGTGAGTCGTATTTTTTTCTCTGAACTAGACTTTCAACTGACAATTCGGATACTTCAGAAGCGATTTTTGCAGTCTGCCAAATTCCGGATTCATTTACTTAAATCGACAGGGATAAATAAAAGCGATTATTGGTTTGGTGGGGTGGTGGAATTATCTAGCCAATTGCGTTAGCGAGCCGCAGCATCCGATGACACCAGCGGTTACGAATATGAGGACCCTAACCAAATAGATGCCCGCCTCTTCTACTTTCTCGGGTCACTCGGTGGCCAGGTGACTACTTACCCGTCCCCAATCGTTTTTTTCTTTTACTGTAGGTCGAATTGCAGCCCTCTTCCTACAATTCCCCTTCCTTTGGGCAGGCTTACTTCCACTATCCTTCCATTTTAATATCCCTCCTACTTCTTCCGCCTTCCTATTCTAATCCTTCTCCTTCGTGCGGGCATCCATCCTCACCCTGGTCCTGTCTGCACCTACCCCTGCAGAGCTTGTAACCGTTATGTTCCTTTCCGCACATATGCGATTCAATGCTCTGCTTGTACTTCCTGACTCCATCTTAATTGCACCTCTACTCTCCGGTCCATTGGCTCCCGCCTCCACTGAAGATGAAACTTTTGTAACCCTCCAGCTTCACCTCCACATTCTTCAACCCCTGGGGCTTCTAACCAACCTAGTTCCCCTAATGGTTCTTCCTCCCCTAGTATCTCTTCCTCCTCTTCTTTCCGACCCCCCACGGTGGCCTTTCCTATTCCTCCAATTCTGTAACTCACTTCTCTACCCCTGTCCCCTTCTATTCCTACCAATCTATCTCGCGTCTTACCTCCATCGGATCGGTCAATCCACCTTGAATCAGGCATTCCCCCAATTAGCGTCACTCTTTCTTATCGTTCCCTCTCCACGTTCGATGATTTTTCTCTCCCTGCAAGAGAGCATTGCTCCAGCTTCATCGCGGAGATCACGGCCATTCGTGCGGCGCTTGTGTGGGCGTTTTTGTACAGAAACACCTGTCAGGTCACCTCCATTAGAGTCCTCCTTATCTCTTCTAAAATCGGGGCCGTCCTTACTATCTGGTTCTCCCTCAAACACCTTGACGGTGAGGTGAGTGTCATGGTAAACCTCCAATAGATAACGGAGCACTCATCCCTGCTCGGCAATGAGAGGGCCGACGCTTTAGCCAAAACCAGTGCCTCTTCTGCTGCTAACGCCTCAATCTCTTTCTCTCTACCTCATCCTCGTTCATCTACCACTCTCTCCATTCTCATGGCGGTCTTCTCTTCGCAACAAGCTTCTAGACTTTCAGATTCTAAATACTTCCTCTAATGAGCTTCTTATTCCCTGTTCTTCTCGTTGCGAGCTTTCGCGCCTTCGTTGTAACGGGCAGACCAGGCTTATTACCTCTTATCTCCATCGGATCGATCAGTCCGATTCCAGCTCTTGCCCTTCCTGCGGAGAAGGTCAGCAGGATCTTGCTCATCTTTTCCTCTCCTGTCCCACATATTCAGGCCTCCGCCTTGCCATCTTTGGTGAAACGGCGAGACTTCTTGACATTTGGAGACGGCCGTGGGGGGTTGAGACTTACCGCAGGTGGGAGTGAACAACCGATGCGATGGAGATAGGTGGAATGAAGTGATTAAGCTGCGTTTCGAGTGTTTCTACTTCTAACTAACTACTATTGGTATCTAAACGATCTCCGTGTCATCCTAATTAATATATGTAGCTTTTGTGTAAACTATGCTATGCAATCACTTCTGTAAAGTAAAACCAATTTGTTTAAAGTTTTGAAAGAATTTCAATTTTAAAGCAGTCCGAAATGTGTGTAATATAATTATCCGATTATAAACAATGCATTTTTAAGACTTTGCAATATAGTCATACAACTTTGTCTCGTCTGCACTGGCATATATGCCAATAATGTTTCATCAATTACAGTATATTTAACAATACTCATACATATGGTCGCTTACAAACTGTGCCTACGCACGATAGACCATCGTAATCACACTGAGTGCATTCAGACCAAACCGCCTACTGTGAATGATATGATTTTCATACGATCTCTAGTTATTTAATTTAACTATTTTGGTTTTATTTCCCAAAACAAACTCGTTCAACTTTCCTGACGACAGTGTTTTTAGCAACAATAATAACAGCAGTCTGTTGAAAATATTAAGCCAGAGAGAGTGTGGTGAAACTCGAAAACAAAATTTACAAAACGTAAAGTGAAGAGTAACAAGGCCGTGTTAAGACTATTCGCTTGAGTTGATATGACGGGTATTATGCAAGTTGATATTAGTAGTAATGTATACCCACGCTTTGAGCCAGTGACTCACCAACACCCCCACCCCCTCGCACGCGCGAGCACGTTTCCAACCGATGAGTCACCAACCCACCCACCCCCACCCCCCGCCTAT
>JAUYWV010124292.1:0-11540 GCA_032274565.1 Nematoplana nigrocapitula
ACACCAACAAGCAAACCACCACCTAGCAAGCAAACATGCAAAACATACACCCATCTAGGAAGCAGGGGGACAAACAAAACATCTAATTATACATTAAACCATTCAAGCGATTAAAACAAACACAATTATAAGAAAACACTTTAATATGGAAAATGGCGCCGCCATTTACAAGTGACTTGTTCAACTCCGTTTGAACTACTCTAGTGCTCGCTCAACAGCACTTCCTTTACCATAGCCAGCCAACACGGATGACTGTCTTAGTATATGGTCCTCATACAAGACTAAATATGAAGCTATTGTGAAGGAAGCGGTTTTGATCAAACACTTTCACCCGAAGTTGAACAAGCCACCTGCAAATAACGGTGCCAATTTCAATCTTAAATTGTCTTCCTTTTTGTGTGCGTGTGCTTGTTTTAAACGCTTAAGGGTTTTAATGTATTACTATAGTTGTTTACATTCATGTTCACTGTTAATGTGAGGAAAAACAAAACATGTCGGATTATCACCATCTCTCTGTCTTATATTATTCATCTCACGAATTTATTTAGATTTCGATAAACTTTTGATATCTAGTTCTATTTATATTTTTCATTATTTACGTTGACAAATGATAACAAAAAGGTAGGACCTTCTTAAAACAAGTCGGCTTTAATATTTTTATTGCGGTTTGCATCATTGTCCTCTTGATATTGAGACATTTAATTTAGCATCTTTTGCAGGACGCGTAGATTACCGTTGTCTGCAGGTGAAATAAATTTTAATCCACAACAAACAGAGACTGACGTCATGCAATGAGGCGTTTCATGTTTCACATCTGCCCCGTCGGTTTGGGAGGCGACATCCCTCAACCACACCCTCCTTGCTTGGGAGGAGACATCGAGTCCCCCGGCCATGCCCACCAAACCCTCCACGGCAGACCTGTATGATGGCATTAGCAGTGGCCACAGGGGGGGGGGGAGGACGCCGTAAGCGGACAGCTCAGTTCGTCTTGATGGACTTTAGACGGTGCACCACGACGGGTGCTGTCCATGCATCACTTTTTGGACAGCAACTGAAATTAATCTTGAAAGGTTGACCTAACCGAGAGTCGAATCAGGAAACCTCGGTTATTGTGTCAAGCGCGCCGAGCGCGTTACCACCACATCACCGCGACTGTTGCCAATGAGGCGATCTGAACGCGTTGTTGAATAATTGCCAACTTTTGAAATCTTATGACGGTGGGCTCCAATAGAATTAGTTGCACAAATTCACCACGCATTTATTAAAATACGGTTGTGTTTGCTGGCCTTTAATTATAGATACTATTGGTTTTGTTGGCAAAATTGAATGTGTGGTCGTTGAAATTTAAATATAGACATTCGCAATGAAACAGTAGTTAGTGTAATTGAAATCTCATATTCGTAAAGTTTTTCGAAAAACAAAGCATTGGATAATCATTTGGAGTCACCGTTCTTGCAAAACCACCTCATTTCCTCTCTGAATAATGATCGCGTTTGACTAGATGCCATAGACAGTGTGAGAAGTAGATGTTTAGAGATCTTGCCAAAATCGTCCAATATATTTTCCTTGTTGCTCGCAGTCCAGAATTTGTTTCTTGTCAACGAACTATGTATGTATGTTTCCACTTTACATTCGTCAACAATGGTTGATCATACATAATGAAGTGTGCAATATCAGACACGAAAGCAGCAATATGGCAAAGCTAAGAGTATGCAAAGCTCCCTTGTTTATTGGAGTATGTTTTGTGCAGGGCCAACTGGAATATCAGGTTAAACTACCACTAAATGACATATAGTTGACCGTGCTGATATTCTTGCAGTCCGTAGTTTTACAAATCATGTCAGTCTTTTAAACTGATTCACTGCTGCATGCTTTAAAAATATCATCGACCACCATTTTGCTGTAATTGGCCAATTTATAATTTAATCGATGTTTTATTTACAACGGCTGAAGTTGAATTTCAATGACCGAACCGAATCTTGCTCTCTCCTTTTTCCCGGAGAATTGTAGTATTAATAAAATAGAATTAAAAAGATATTTTATTTTTTCAGTCAATGAGAAGTTACATTTATCTTAGAATAAAAAAACGTATAGAAATTATGTTTGAAAATTTTGCTTCAATAAAAGCTATCAGATTTTTTTATATTTTCCTTTCCACCTGCGATACCTTGACAGACAGCAAGTCGCTAAACGGATTATTTGATTCAGAAAGAAGTGTAAGCTGACTCGATTCAATAAGCGCTGTCAGTCTGTCTCTATCACCAATGTTTGAATGGCAAATATAAATTCTCCAGAGAGAAAGAGTTACATTTTTCAGTAAAACTCTAAAATTGTGGTTTAAAAAAAACATTGCATCATTAAATTCCTTTCACAAAAATGTTCATAGGCCTTCTGCCCGAAACGGTCATTTCACACTGTTTTTAGCCTCCATGACCTCGACCCTGACCCCCTGACCTTGACCCTGACATCGGAGGCTGACCTCACCCCATGTTACCCGCAGGGTTGAGGGGGTCACTCATGCAAAATTTCGCGTCGCTGGCACTCATAACACACACATACATACATACAGACAATTTCACAAATATATAGTATAAGATAATTTTCATCTAACGGGGTCTGCACGATCAGTAATACTGCCTCTGACTCCATGGAAGATGCTTGCATGTCTATTATATTAATGCTGTTTGTTGTAAAACGTGTATATTGTATGTTATTCAGTACCAGTATTTTTCTGAATAAATTAGTAGTAGTATCAATATTTACTTGTGTCTAAGTTATATATGTGAGTTTTGCTATGTCATAGTGACGAATGTTATTTTAGAGTTGGTACTTTTCAGCTGGTTTTCGCCAATTACTATACGTTGTTGAATACATTCAACACGCTTTTAAAAATGTGTTTTTTCATTAATATGGCGTATAGTTTAAGCTAGACAGTTTTTATTATCTGCTACGCTTTAACAGAAGAAAATGCCCCCCTTCGGGAACCGCTTACACTTGAAAAGCAATGCTTTTTACCGTGAATGTATCACGGATAACAGCAAATTTTGTTCGAAACAGTAAATAAAGTGTTACAACAAATCAATAATTAAATCAATAAAGGGAAATGAAATATGTCTGTGGTCAGTGGTGATTTCATTGCGGCGTAAGGTGTTGTTTAACTCTAGGAAACATTATATACAGTATATGACACAATACAGTACAGTACACAGTTTAGTAAATTTTGAATTTAAATTTAAAATAAAAACGTATACACCTGCAGATATATTTGATAGATAAAATTTGAACACGTCATTGCTCATATAATGGCGGCGGAAGCAACAACAGAGCGTATAAACTTTTCTATTGCGACTGAGATAAGGAATGGTATATCATCGGCTATGATACACTGGAAATTACAGTAGTTCCTGCCTGGGTGAGGAGAACATGGGCACTACATGCAAAGAGCAATCTGATATATATTTGTCAAGTTGTCTGTTTGTTCCTGGTGGGCAGCCGGTCCAGCGACCAGAAACTTTGCATGGGTGACCCCCTCAGTCCTTCGGGTAACATAGGGAGGCGAAGTCGACCTCCGAGGTCGGGGTAGATGTCAAGAGGTTGGGGTCGAGGTCAAGGAGGCTCAAAATGGTGTGAAATGGCCGTTTCGGGCAGAATGCGGCCGGACGTTGGTGCCAGCGACCCGAAACATTGCATGGGTGACCCCCTCAACCATGCGGGTGACATAAGGGGGCAAGGTCGACCTCCGAAGTCGGGGTCGAGGTCAAGGAGGCTTAAAACGGTGTGAAATGGCCGTTTCGGGCAGAAGGAAGCCTCCCACAGAAAATTTCATAAAACAAAAGTTGCAGGGCACCTCCGAAAATGGGGGACCGGACTAGGGCAGGGTTAGGGTTAGACACGTACCCAGCAAAGCGGGTACCCACTGTTAGTTATTTATACACATGATGAATCATTATCGTTTACAACTATATATTAATTTTCAGTCAAAATTTCAAAGTGATGACTTTAGTACGTACCTTCAGTCCTGTTATCTATCTTATTTCCCCGCCTACTGTTATCAATATTTAAAGCAAAATCGCAAGGTCAGCGAACGGTTTTCCCAATTTACGTTCTGATTTTTGTCGTTGAATGACGCGCCCCCCCTCCCAGAAAGCAGTGGTTAATTTAGAGTCAGGTACTTAATCATTGTATCAGGAAGAGGTCGTGCAATTATCAATTGCTTGGAGTAAAGCTAAATTAGCTTGCCTTGTTCTTGATGACCATCTGTTCTCGCCGTTTTATATAATCTAGGCCATATTATTTAAAGGATAACTTGTGTTATCTCGGCTATAGCACTAAATGTTGCAAAAGTAACTACTTTGACTCTTTCCAACGCCAATTACGAAACACAGTCGCATCAGGAGTTCAGTTTAACTACATCTGTATATAATTAAATCTGACCGCAATTGAAAAATGCAATTTGATACAATTTTAAATGAGCCGTAATACATAATAATAGACGGCAAAGAGGTTCGGAGTGGAGATTAGCACAGAGACGAGCAAAGCAGTGACATGTGGGTCTCTAGAAGGACAGCTTTAACGCACCGAGGATTTGAAAAAAAAACTAAAAAATCCTGGAATTGTCGTGAAAAAAAAATAGACCTCCCCATAAAGTCTTTTTAATATAATTTTCATTTTTGTAATTGTTTTAATCTCTACACATTGTAAATCCAAAATTTGCAGAATGATCCAACAAGAAAAATCCTTCTGCAAGTTTAATGTATTATACTATTTATCTTTTATGAATATATTTTTGCTAGGGAAATCCCCAGTGGATGAGAAAGACTAGAAGCAAAAATGAGAAGCAAGCAAACTTGAGTTGAGCAGGCGGAGGATAAGGCGCAGAACATGCTGTTAGTTAAATGCAATGCACTGATAAGGTGGATTAAGTGTAAAAAAGAAGAAGTTGTGAAATTGGATGAGCTGTATAATTGAAAATAAATTAATAGGAATTTGGAAACCCTTAGATTCTTGCATCTGTTTTTTCATTTGACGTTACACTTTCTTTAAGATTAAGATCAAATACACTTGTTCATTTTGTATTCATACATTTAAATAAATATATCTTACTGTATTTCATTACTTTAATTGCTTTTCATAAATGAAAAGTAAGATAAATTAAGTGTTTTACAAAAAAGTCCTGGAATTTGTTTTTCTAAAAGCCGCAGCAACCCTGGAGTAAGAAGTCACCCTGCGGGACAAATTGGAAGGTTCAGATTATTAGGAGATGTGATCATTGAGGATCTCAAAATAGAGAAGGCAGATCTGCGCAATAGAATTCCACAGCCAGCCAACGTCATGGTTAAGATCTACCAGTGGCGCGTTGCAGCTACGCGTGAGAAGTGTTGTTATGAATAACCAACATTTAGGAATATTTGTAAATTGGAATTAGAAATCTAACTGATATTTGTATAATCAAGAAGTAAGTAGAAAATATAGCTTGTGTTGACCGCGAGATAGATTACGTCAGAGTGAGAGAGAAAATCAATAGATCAGCTTGGCCGATTGTGAAGCTTTAAGCCAGTCAGACTGTGTGTGAGTGAGTGAATCAATTGCGCTGGTTGGCTCTCTCTCTCTCTCTCTCTCTCTCTGTAAGCAAACTGACCAATCAGATGACACGTTCTACCGGTGCGCTACCGACCGACCGATCCAGGAATCACGGATCTTGCTTAATAATATAGATAACAGAATCACGATAAAGAATAAGATGAAGATGATTTGGTCTGTAGTGGTCTTGACCACATTGTTGTACTGTTGAAAGAGTTGGATTGTCAGTCAATTGGCCATTGGACATAGAAACCAAGCTGTTGTTGAAATGAAATGCTACAGAAGATAAATCAGCGTCAGCTGAAAACGCAAAGAGACTAACGAATGCGCGTTAGGCAAAATGGAAGGCATTGATTTGGCTCTGTCATACGTAGAATATATTGTTATTATTGAAGACAAGCAGATGTATGGTACTGGCAGAAGGGACTATAGAGGTTTGCTCATGAGAATTTTGGTGTCTTAGATAAGGCAGAATTGATTTTTTATGTGGGTGGAAGATGGGCTAGGATACAAAATACCGAAGAGACTATCTTTCAGATAATCCTGATATTTCTACAGTGGGCGCATCGAGAATTTTCTGATTCCCCTACCATCGTCGATCTGACATCGGCGTTTTCTCCAGTTTTACGACGCGTTGTGGACTTGAACGGCATTCAAACTTCATTCATCTTTCCGAACAAAAGCCGTCGTCAGATCTTGAACAGAACAGATACGATACGAATTTGGCATCGGTGAAAATTCTTTTTCGCGAATGATAAACTTCCCGTATAGATAGCCAATTACACGAAACCTACTGATGCAGGTCTGCAATTTGATTTTCATGCTACAACTCCCTTTACTTATATAAACGCTCTGTCATTTCTGCTGACTCTAGCAGTTCCTATTTGTATTTTCACTAAAATCTCAATAAGTGTAGAGAAAAAGAGATAAATAATGAATTTCCGCATAAAATCAGAAATAAGTTAGAATCCGAACTATAAATAAATCATAAACCTCAAGGTGGCTCAGTGGGTTGAGCGGTCGACTGCCGTGGTGAGGTTGGTGGGTTCGAGTCCCTGCTCGGGTTATATTAAAATTCCCTCGTCGCTGGTTGACAGCTGTGTCAATCGAATGCTTAGCGACCCGAAAGGGTTCATTTGGTTCGATGCCGGATCTTACAGGTGACACTGGGGACCGTGAGACTAGCCTTTAATGTACCATCAAATCATTATATATGATTTCCAAAAACATACTACTTCTAGTAGTATGCAAAAAAAAATATAATGTTGTTTCTTGAGGTAGAATAGAGCATGTTCCTAGCTGCGCAAGCAGAGATTTTCAATTTAGGATGAATGATATTATTGAAAGGAGAGCCATATGGAATATCATATATATTAATTGAATTCAAACGCTTCTCGTTAAAAATATACGATCGACATTAAAACTCATAATTTATTGGATACCCGGTACATCTACATACATGTTGTTTACCTATACTAAAAATGATGGCAACCTTATAATAAATACGACAGGATTGTTTACCACAAAGTGTGATTTTACTTCACGAGATTTTAAATTCAAACCGGATGAAATTTACCGGACGTGTGTCTGTTTAATACTAATTAAACCAAGTTTTATTTATTCATCCTCACTATCTTCTCCATGCAAGCCAACCACCTTCAACACTGTCTTCTTGCGTTTTTTCTTATGTGACAAACGTGCAGATTCATCTTCAAAGACATTAGCACACGTCGTAGGCATTTGCTTAACACAGAGTGCCTCTTCAGCAAGTTTCAAACGTTTCGTCCATCGTAAAAAATGATTCAACACCGACAAATGTAATTATCTATAAACTGTATTCAAAGATAACTCATCAGCTGAGCCTTTGATACGCAATAGTCAATGTTGTAGCCGTGATTTCTGTAGAGCAAATATTAAACGGTGGTATTTCATATGCAAGAATCAAAAGTACCAGTAAAATCGGTGAAATCACATCACCAACTCAATTTATCTGTTTAACTAAAACACAACTCAACAACACAATGTGATTTATTTTCACAGTCAAATATCGCTGGTGATATATTACTTCACAAACCTTCGTGAATTACTTCTGAACGAATATGAAGCAGTGCGGTTTTACTCCTTCTGTAATTATAACTTGTATGAATTTTAGACTGAAAGTAGATGACGATCTGAACTTCAGGGATTACATGTTTAGTGAACGACATCATTAGCCTTCAGTCATTTGCTAAATATAATATCAGTCTGTGCTATTTGAATAAAACCAGTTTGCGTGAATTTTCATTTTCAATCCATTCATTTACTTTCGTAAATATATTTGTATGAAATAATTTCGTCTTCAATTTCAGGGACGAAATCGAACAGCGAAATAAAATAAAAGCAAAAATCAGAAAAAACACAGAACGTCATATATTATATAGACAAAATAAAAAGGATCGCTTAGTTCGATGGTGCGTCCTCGTCCCCTCCTTTTTTCCTCCTGACAGACCTTCTTATAGAGATCCGACGCTGCTGGCTTTAATTATGCTCATATACCAAGTTACAAGAAATGCCAATCTAAAATTTCTTGATAAAATCGACTTTGAACTTAAGAGAGTCACGGACAGACAGACAGTCAGCCCCTTTAATAGAGATGGGAGGAGGCATCCAAAACGACGTCTTCTTGACAGTCGAGTTGGTGTGACGTATTACAAGGGGTGATTCTCTGATTCCATTTCCAGTAGCTATGTCACTGCAACGACCTCCCGTTTCATTAGTATACTGGGGAATTTAGTGCAAGTGTAATTTTTCTACCACAAATTGAGCTGTGGTCTCGGCAGTGGAAGGGCTCCATCTAGCCTTTCGATCGATCATCAATGTCGTGCAGTACAAGAACAAGAGATGTAATGAGAGCATAATATTTCTCGTTGAGAAACGATTGTGTATTTGAAAACACCGACGTTTTTTAACAATCTGGTTACCTGATCACGGTGAAATAAAGATATCAAGTACACATTTGTGATCTTTCCATTATGACCAAGAGACTATACTGTATATAGGATCAGGGTTTCCTCAGTGGAATGTCAGTCCGCAAGCTGCTATTGAACAAGAAGCCGAAGCAGAAGCGGGACCTATTACTGTATAACAGGAAAATGTCATCTTCTCAGTTAAGTAAAATCTTTACGTTGGATTCGGAAATCAGTGAACGAGGGTTGTGAATACGACAATCGAACGGTTCCAAGAGGACGGATTCAGAAGACGAGTTTAACTACTACTGTCTATTATGGTGTGGGGTTGCTTTCATAGCCTAAAATAACAAATTTCTGTCCTTCATTGTAAGAAATCTGGAAACTGCCGATCTGGGGTCATAGTTAGCAGTTCCCGTGCCACTGAGAGCGATAAGTAGTCTTCTGTTTACCGTTGACCTCGAAAGAGATGACCGAAGTTCGGATTTCAACACAGTGTGATGTGTTATCACTCGTTTTGCGATCATAGTGTGCGGACATGTAGCGAGTAAACACTGCATGCACAAGCTTGTTGAGTACGGATCCTAGCCTCGGTTGTTTCAGCATGTCGTACAACTGGGCAGTAATGAAGACACTCGCCGAAAAACGTCTCGCTCCATGGATGGTGAAGAAACTTACTTTAACTTTGTACGTGATTTCTAATTGTATTGTGCGGCAGCGGCAGTATTATTTCAGAGTATCTTCTGCAATCAGCGTAGCACCGAAACAGGTAAAATATTGTGCCGCCCAGTTAATATGTTATTTTAGGCTATGGGTGTTTTAGTACCAAGAGTCTCATCAGAACGGCAAACAGTGAGAAGAACAGGAATTTGCTTACAATATTTCTAATCCCATCGATAAAAAAATCAACTATAAACCTCCTACATGATCTTGCAGTAGGATTTGTACGCTGGTCAAACAACAAGATCCGTGGGTGGATAATTATAGAATTCCTATTTTGGATTGAGCTGGTAACTTTCCTCATCTCAACATCACAGAAAACCGGCGGGATATTATGAAGCTGAAGTTTCAGAAAATTCTACATGACTTACTAGATTACTATATTAGTTTGGCTGGCGTCGACAATTTTTCAAGAGCACTGCTAAGCAACATATCCCTAAATGGATACGGTTCTCCGAATATGCTACAGATATATTCAGCCATTTTAAAGCAGGATTCCAAAGAGGATTGCTAATATTGCTGGCAATAAGTTATAGTCGATGTTGGTTTATCGTTTCAACCAAAGAGGATGGAATAAGTAGGTATACTAGAGTAGACACGTTCATTTAAAGATAAAGGATTTTCGTGTAATTTGATTGATTGTCTTTCGGTCAATCAGATGCGACGATTTTCAATTTTAAAATTAGCAGTAGAATTTGGTAGGCATTAAAGCTCTTTGGTGGGCATGCAGGTTAGTGATTAATTTTCCAATACAATAATAGAGCACATTCTCGTTTCATTTTGTCTGTCTGTACAGTTTATAGCAGCTGGTTGGTTGTCATTTTTGCAAAAAGTTAACCGAATATAAATATTATCTCTTCTGCGATGTTTGCCTACCAAACACCCCCAAATCGAAATTACATGATCTGACGCGTGTGTCTACTTTAGTTGGTGCATTCAAACCGCTTTGTTTCAACCACACACACACACACACAGTGATGTCCAAACAAAACTGTGCGCAACCATTGACGAACCATAGTATTTACTACAGTTTTATGACGGAATAAATAAAGAACATATCTCTCTTTAAGAGGGGTCAGTCTGTCGGGAAGAAAGGAATGAAGACAAGGACAGCATCATTGGACATACTGGTTCTTGTTGCTAATTACACCAGTATTAAACTTTAACTATCTTTTTAACAATGTTTAAATGGATTTTAAGGAAATTTGTACTGTGCAGTATATAGTTTTCCCAGTGATTTCATTATTTTGTTGTAGTTGATTAACACTGAGGCTATACAAGCTGGCTATAATGGACTAGTTACCAACTATAAATAATCATTCTAATCAATATTTCTTATATTTCAGGTTTTTCGCCAAATAGCAAAGAATATATGACAGTCAGTAGTATCCATATTCGCCCGAGCAGCATTCGACTGCGTTCAAATGGGATTCGATTTCGGCTCCAATATTCGGTGAACCTCACAACAGCCCTCACCTCGCGATATAACCTTTTCTACGATATCCGATTTTATCCCTTTCTTCCGCCTATTTATTCGGGGTAAGTGATTCATCGCACATTATGTGTATCACTTTTGCATCTTTTCATATTTTTCCGGTTATAACCAGTTCAACACCAATTTTTCATTTTTTCAACTTCATATATTGAACTACTACTGTATTTGTATTACTCTCACAATAATGTCTTTTGATTCCCATTAGTTTCAAATAAATGCCTATTATTATTATTATATGAGGGTGATGAAACCTGCTGGAAATCCCTATTGTAAAACTGTAATTGTTTTGGAGTTGGTGATTAGAGTATTCTTTCCATAGGAGAGAAAGACACAGTATGTCAAATTCGAGTCGAGTGTATTATTATAGGTCAAAGCGCAAAATTTATCTTACTTATACAGGTTATACTAGAGAGGTTGCAAGTTCCAGCTAGTAGAAATGAATAGATAATCATGCCAACGATAGTTAATTTTAATAATTTTTATTTTACTATTAAACAAGTAGGAATAACCATATAGCGTTAGTAATCCTATCTATAATAAGGAATTTGTTTAAACAGGTTAGACCTGGGGAGCGTTTTCAATATAAATGAAATCTCTTTTCTTTTTCGTTTATAGGGAATTTGAATTTTGTAGTATATTGATTTAGCATCGCAGCAATCTCCATTCTCCTAGTTGATTCATTTAGCATTGCAATAATCGCTTATTCTGCAGAATTCAATTTTTTTATATTGTAGAATATTGATTTAGCATTGAATCAATCGGCTACTGCATAATTCAAATTCCTGCAGCATATTGATTTA
>JAUYWV010124303.1:0-11540 GCA_032274565.1 Nematoplana nigrocapitula
TGCGACAGAAATTATGTACCATCAAATCATTATATATGATTTCCAAAAACATACTACTTCTAGTAGTATGCAAATAAATAATAATAATAATAATAATAAAAGATGGTAGTTGCAAGAAAGACTGACGGGCAACTCCGTATTACGTACTAACCTCGGTCAAATCCTGTTTGATTGTTCGATGATTCTGCCTCAGATAGCTGATTAGGTACCGAATCCACAAAACTGAAGCAGACACAAGCGGCAACAAATGTCAAACCGAAAATAGACGTACAAATCTGATAATTCCCTCAACATACAGCACATTTCAGCCAAGGGGGAAGGCACCTAGTTGGGGTTGCCAGTATGACTGCCATGTCCACTGATCACATTCAATGGGAATTCCATCAACAAACTTACTCTTGCAATTTCTCTCTCATTTAATCACATTTCTCATTTTTCCTCACTTAAGAGTCATCATTTCTGTGACGTCCCCAGTCTTGTAAAAGATACACTGTGCTGACTGAAGGATGGAGATAACCCCCTCATTAGAACCTACTTCTAGCCCAGAGTCGTCGAGCATCCGTGCTTTGCGGATCCAGGTCTGCCATCCACTCCATCAGGATGAAGAGATCCTGCGAGTCTTTGGGATCGTCCAAGCAGTCGATTCTGCAAAGTGAACACACACACAAAAAATGAATGATACAATACGTAAAAAAAACACACCAAATTACTGTTAATTCAGGTAGATTTATTTATACTACTATTATAGTTGTGTAAAAGAATGACTTTATAAATAACATAACACCGAAACCACTTTTCCCGAGGTGCCTGAGGAAGTTAACCCGAGTTTTCCTGTGACGCACAGGTGACTCATGCGCATGGCTGTAGATTGTACAGCTTTATTTCATCGCTATCTTAGGATTTAAAATATCCGTCCAATGAGGAAACAAGACCCCACTTTCCTCTGGGGTACTGACGCGTCTCCTCGGCCGAGAATTACATCAACAACCGCTACTGGGCAGACGTCTTCCACTCACTGGCTAGGCTCCAAGCGTCCGCTGACCAGTTCGGTCTGCTGTCGATCGAGCAGAAGGTCGAGATGGAGGAGGAACATTTCCATGGTGGAGATCAGTTCGCCCTCCTCCGGTACGTACCAGGCCGAGGGTAAGCACGGACGTACTCTGGCGTACAACTCGGAGAAGAGGGAGACCAACTTGTCCGGCCTACAAACAGATTTCAGCAGAAGAGAAATGAAATGCTCACGGATACCAGTCAACCGCCATCGCTCGAGGTCTGACGGGTTTTCAAATTTAGGTTCCCTTACGTTCAACGAGAACGCGCGAGGACGGTCGACTAGTGGTAGTCATTGTTCAACAGAAGATATCCTTCTCAATCCTAAGAGTTGGGGTCTTTTGGTAAATTACTCTATGGCCCCACAAGCCATCCTGCCATTGCTCTTAGCAAGTTGATCACTGCCGTGGCGGAGTTACGGTGAAGACGAACTGATGCTGTACATGCGCTATGGCGGGTTGTTCTTCTTCCGCGCTAGCTATTTTCTACTTACTTTTGGATTATATAAATATCAGTTAGGTATATTTCTAGTTGAAATTGCAATTTACAAATATTCCACAAAGTCGCTTATTCGTAACAACACTTGCACGAGTAGCTGCAGCGGGCCACTGATTGTTGTTCATGTGAGGTACAGAAAATGATTCATTTTACTTAGGAACCAAACCAATATCATGAAATGTACTATATTAATCGGTGTACGATGAAATTAAAATAAGATCTATTAATATTGAGTAATACTTTAGGTGCGGAAAATTCATCTATACAAATCTAAAAAAGTGACTTTCCATCCTGTCTTAAAATGAGATAATATTGTAAATGGTGACACAAATGGTTGCAGAGGAAAGTGGTTTATCTGATAATCTATTTCGAGCAAAAATGTTCGCCACACGATGCGCTTAATGCATTTCTGCCACTCTGGCACAGTGGTTCAGACGGTGGACTTGGCGGCGAAGTCCCGGGTTCGACTCCATTTTTGGACCAGTTCAGAGTGTGAGTTAGAAGGCACATGAATAAACCCCGTGCACCAACAAATTTGTTACCACAGTAATCGGTTATAAAGTGTACTATAATATTGATAAAGAAATACACTATTATTACTTATATTAGCACATACTACTTTTTAAGTAATGTGTGGTTTTCATTTAAAATATTTTTCAAAATACGACACTGTATTTGCAAACCAGAATACATTTGGGTATTTTTCCGGTGGCGTGTGGACTGGTTCGCACATTCTTGGTTTTCTGGTAAGCAACTACCACCCCCGCTATAACTACAAACACGGAGAAGTCGGGGCTCTAACGTTCTATGAGCAGGAACCGCAGACGGAACGACAGACTGAGGCAGCTAGGAATCCTGAAGCTATTATAACAGCCGGATGGAAATCCACTTGGTTTGCACAAATAACTCACCACTTCTCCTTGCCGTGTAATGTCGTTAATCGCTGGAGAAAGTTGAGAGCAATCTGGAAGATATTCCGCTTGCCTCCTTGGCCGATCTCGTCAATCAGGACTGAAATTCTAGCCGGGTCCACGTCCTTCAGCGTTGGACCTAGAGGATAAAACTCTCACCATTTAACTCAAATAAGAGTTTTATTAGGCAGTGACGTCATTTTTGTCGATGACCTTAGGAGATCGTAAATTACACGTTAAGGTATGTTTCATATATCTTAGGAGCTCCTAAATTTCACTGCTAAATTTTAAGTACCACGCCTCTTCCCAAATGTGGACTCCTCAATTTAGGAGATCCTCATTGCTAAATTTTATGAAACAAGGTCCCTCCCAGGTCATAGAAAACGTTTGGCAATAGTTTATCAGAAGGGCGCGTGAGATTGGATAGAAGGTTGAAAGTGTTACGGCCCGTGGACGAATCAAAGATATTACATATGGCGACAAGATAGGAAACTCTCGTTTAAATGGTGGTTAAATTTAGACGTCAAAAATTTATGATCGGCGCCATTTTTAAACTGGACTAAAAGATTGCTTTCCGTCAATCATGGTTTACTGCGCAGCAGTTACATGTAAAACAGCTCTAACGCCAAAACAAAACAATATGAAATTCACAATGAAAGAAGCTGTGTGCATCAGGTGGAGGATACCTTCACTCAACACCGCAGGGATGAATTAACATTTAGGGTGGGTTGCTCGTCTCGTTCGTGGTCACTAATCGAGATTTATGAATGAAGCGCTGTATAGTAGAAAATGATTTGTTGACTTTGTTCACTGTAATTATTTTAGCTATATACTCTACTTTTGAGACTTTATCTTTTCATGTCAGTATTAAGTTTATAATTTTGGAAATGGCTGCACGGTATTCTAATGACTGGTGGAGCTTTTAAAAGAAGCGGATATTGATGTACTCGAGGGGAAGCAAGGCGGAACAAAACTGCTTCAAAGAAAGAATGAAATGTGGGGGAAACGTATGCAGGAATTTCAATGCACATTCGGAAAATTTAAGAACGGAGAAGCAGTAAAAAATCTTTGGCACGAACTAAGAAAAAATTGTCAGCAAAGAAGCGAGATCTGTTCACAACTGGTGGCGGAGCACAGGGGGCGCATTTGGAGCCTATTTTTCAGGCTGCCGTTGACATCCTGCCGGATGGAGCCTTGGACAGCATTCCTGGTGCTATTGACAGCAACAGTCTCGGTGAGATATTAATGTTATTTATATTATGTGCAATATGCATCTTCATGTAGCCTAATATTTATATATAGAATAATAATTAAATATTAATAATTATTATATATACCGGGGGAGTAAAAAATTGTGCTACCAAACTAAACCACTGTAACTGTGTGTAAAATGTAGTGAACTATTATTCGAAATTCATAAAATATTAAATGCAAACACGTTAGTTATATGGGCAATGTACCCTAGTAAAAAGTAAGTCAAACAGGTGATGAATGCAGTGTAGCTAGCGGATATTATCAACGTTTGAAATGAACTGTTTACCATTAACAGCCAAATCATTTTACAAAAGTTATATAAGTAGACGGAAAATGGCTTCCATTATTCGACGCCCTTGATTGTGTATTCGGGTATTGAACAAACTGATGAATGAGTCCGCATATCTGTATAGAGTCACTGAATGAACAACTCCACAGATTGTCGCTCTGTGTACGCCAGCTAGATCCAAAAGAACTCGTTGGAAGGTTCCTGTAGCATAATAGTTCAGTGTTATTACAAGCTTTTGCAATAGGGCAGTCGAAGCCATGCTGTTCGTGGACTGTAGCAGCAAAATAACGTCATGAGCGGATTGTTTTGACAATCGAAATCTATAGATGAACTCGTCATCGGTGAAGTCTTTAAGAGGATTGCTCCGGTCCTTGAAATGACGCAGAGGTCGTTCATAAAATTTCAATTATTTCGTCCAGGAATAAAATAACTTCCATTGCTCAGAGTTTTCCTCTGCCGTATTAAAACTTTACTATCCTAGCTGTCGATAACCCCCCCTTCCCAATTAGTCACCAATAATTGGTCAATAATTTTCACCAAGCCGTTTACCAATGCTACTATCCGTTGGTCATTTTTCTATATAGCGAAATCAACAAGGCATGCTTTGGTGTTGGTACCAACAAGACGAGCAACCCATCCTTATTAATAAAATGCATTGGTAAATTTCTTCTCCATTATTCATATTCATTTCATAATGTTATGCTAAATCTTTTAAAAGAAGTAGATAATACTACTCGCTATTTTTAAGTAAAAAAGAGTAGTATGTGAAAAAGTTTTTTTTTGACGTCTACGATTTTTATGAATTTCCCGTCTTGTCAATAATATATTATCTTTGGGACGAATTCACTTCTTCTGATCTAGATTACTGCCGCCGACGATTTTTGCTATATCTCATTAACAAAAAACGCTCCAAACAATGAAAGACAGGGATACAATTCTTCTTTAAATAATAACATAAAAATAAATGCCAATATTCATCCCGCGTATAAAGTGTAAAGTTATATACGTACATACTTTGATTAAATTTTAGAAATATTTTATGAAGAAAGTATATATTCTAAATATTTTTATTGAAAAATTAAGTTTAAAATGGTCTGGTTCACCGCTGTGTGATTATGTGGAATGAGTGATGTTTTTTTGTTCGTTTTGACAATTTTCGTGTTGATAAATGCATATTCAAACTTTTTTCTGGATGACTATCCTACTATATCTCTCTCACCTCCCTTTGCTCAATCTCTAAATCTTTTTTTACAGAGCGCTTTCCTTGTGGATCTGTCGACTCTACAAATATTTATAATATTTCACAATACTACTTAAAGTAATAGGTAAATTTATTAAGATGTTTAACAGACAGGTGAAACAAATTACATGTACTGCTAATTAGTAATGTAATTAGATTTCTCGGGTATCGTCAGACCATTTCTGCCGTACAAGTCTTACTATTGGGGTCGGTACACCACTCCGGGTGGTCTGACATTGCACCTCCCTGCTTAACTAGCCATAGCCGTGAGAGTCCAGCACGCTACCACTACACCAGTTAGCAGGTTCTCTAAATCCTCCGAACTTACACGGCTCAGACTTCATCCGGCAACCCTCCACTTCCAACGCATTCCGTTCTCGTTTTTCCGCAGCCACCTTCTCCATCTCCTCGTGGGCTAGCTCCCTACAACAGAAGCTCTTCTTGAATAGGTAAGAACGAAGGTAGACAGCCAAGATGAGCAGCTCACCGTATTTTTCTGGGAATGCAGGCATGGATGAAAGCGATGATGTCCTTTTCCTTACTGCTCTCGTCCTTATCAGCCACATCCTTCGTGTTCACTTCATTCACTCGCATCTGGAGCACGGAGCGGAGTTCTCAGTAGGCCATATAAGCCCAACAATTTCAACCAACACAACTTACCCGAGCCGAACGTCGCTTCTCGATCAAATTGTCGTCGAGATGAACAGACTTGGCGATTCTACCGATGAGTTCACCAATAGCAACTAGATGAGATATCCCAAACAAGGTGTATTCATTAGTATGCTCTCTCCATCCCCATTTCTCCTTTATTCTTTCCCATCCTCTATCCGCCTTATTTCCTCCCCTCTCTCTCTCTCATCTTTCTTCCTCACTCTCTCATCTTTCTTCCTCACTCTCTCATCTCTCTTCCTCACTCTCTACTTCTTCTTCTTCTACCCAGACCCGAAGGCAATCCGCTGTCATGTAGCGGATTTCGATTAGCATTCCATCTGTGGTTTATTACAGGCCGTCTCAGATGAGGGTGATGAATGCCCTGGGGGGATGCAACAGTCCACCTCGAAATAGTTGAGGATCGCCCGCTCGAGTCAGTTTGTCTTCTGCCGTGCTCTTGATCTTGATCCTGAACCCTCCTTTCTCCTGGAACTTTTCTTTCTACGTACTGACAATCTTCCGCTTTGTATTATTGCATGCAGCCTTGGGCGTAATTCCAGTTTCTCTTTGATCTTTCGAGCTTCCTGCCATGGCCAGTTCATCCGCCTTTTCAGTCCCTTCTATATCGACATGGCTAGGTATCCACTGGAACGTAACAAAGGCTCCTTTTTTCTAGTTCTCCCAGCTTACTCCAAATGGCATCCAGAGTCTTTTCTTTATGCACTAGATGTCCTTGCTTGAGGTTTTGTAACGCTCCTCTATTGTCAGTAAAGATGAGACCTTTCCTCCTTCCTTATCTTGGGCACAATGACGCTGAGGGCTTCGTTTATGGCTACTAGCTCAGTATCATAACTGCTTGCAAATCTTCCCGCTGGGAGAGTGTGTTATGAACTGGTTCCATCCCGCTTTTCTATATAGACACCAGCTCCGCCGTTTGTTTGCGTTCCACTTACCGACCCATCAGTCCAGATCATCAGGTCCACATTTGCCAGATCCCTGTCTCGTATCGTGTTATTAACTTTCTTTCGCAGCTCTTCGTGACTTTCCGCTTTTGAGCACTGGGTATTGAGAGTTGTGTGGAAGGTTGTATTCTTTATCTCTTTCCAGGGTAGCGTGGTGCTGTACTTCAGGAGGTTGATCGTAGTATTTTGGTTGAGCTCACCTTCTTCCCTTATCTCCTTAGATGTGCTTCTCCACTGCCTGCCTTCTTTATCCTTCTTCTTTCTGATGCTGACCATTTCTTCTGCAAGTTTTTTGTTTGGGTTGCTTTCATCTCTGATGCTTTTTTTCCATTGCCTTGGCTGCAGTGTGCACCCGCCTCTGCTTCAGTGGCAGGAGATTAGCTTCCACCATTAGTTGATCGGACGGGGTTGAGTTATAACACCCCGTGACCAGGCGTGCTCCACGATGTTCCTCGGCTTCCAACTTGCCGACATTGGTGTCACTGATGACGACTTGCCACGCTGCTCCTGCATAGTCTACCTTTCCATAGTCGGTGACAACCCTTCTATCAGGATCTTTGCAGACGGGGCCAGGGCGTTGACCTTCTGCGATCGGGGTAATGACGTCCCCTCTCCCCCAACCCCGACCGCGAATGAAGAAGATGAGGAACCTGCACACTCATCATTACTGCTCTACCTACATACCACTGAGCCACCTCGTCGTCCCCACAGTTCAATGAAACCACCCTGGAGGAAGTTGGAAGGTTAAATCATCTAGCAGCAGTGATCACTGAGGATGCAAAATCAGAGAGTGAGGTGCGGACCAGAATTACACAGGCAACTATAAATATCTAAACTCGCTAATCTGTGGAAATGGAAGAGAATCACTATGAAGATGATGTCACACACACTCACCCCGGTCTCGTTCTGGACAAAACCTCTCGCGGCGGCAGACCTCGTCGTCAGATGGGGAAGGGTGCTAGCGGACGACGAAAAATTGAGGGCCCCCTGCGCAATTCAGTAAGACGTGTCGGGGGCGAGGTCAACAGATAGTTAGAGCTACGGTCTTGACCACATTGTCGTACGGCTACAAGAGTTGTACCATCACCGAATCTATTTAAAATAATTTTAAAATTTTGAGGTTTGGATGGATGACTTGATCTAGGTGGGGACACCGACGCTTCCATTCCAAAGCGACTTGTTGCCCAATGACTTTGACCAAATTTCAGACGTTCCTTCTCCTTGCGGAGGTTGGAGGTCACGGTTTTCCACTTCCTACGGTCTTGTGATTGTCTTGCCGCCTTCTCCATCGTCCATCCAGTCCATTCCTTGATGTCGTCCATCCACTTTCTTCTTGGTCTTCCTCTGCATCGCATCTTGTACCTTCGATTTTACCGGTTATCACTTCCTTTTCTCTCGACTCGTGTCTCAGAATGTGACCACAGAAGTGCAATTTTCTTGTTTTGATGTTGTTCAGGAGCTCTTGCTTTGAAACTTCCATCTCTAGGACCCTCTCGTTACTGACCTTTTGGTACCACTTCACTTTCATCATTCTTCGCAATGCCCACATTTCGGTCGCCTCTATTCTGACCAGATAAGCATTGATAAAAAAATATTTAAAGGGCTGCCAAGCGTAGTAAACAGAAAATTATAGTTGGAAAGCCTGCTTAGTGACCTTGAAGCGAGAAGCAGGGAATAGGAAATCTTTTCAGTCATAGTCACTGGCACTGGGGAGGGGTGGGAATGAAACCGGTCGATCGTGATTTTTGTAATTCGATTTTCTCCATGAAGAACTTTCCTGCCGATGATGAGGTGTTATAGTGTTTGACTGTCTCCCTGGTGACTGTCGTTCGTTCCGTATTCTGTACCAGCTCGTATTGCATTGCCGCTTCCGTCTGCCTGCCATCTTTGAATCAACACTGGCACTTACTGACTTTCCAGTGGAACATGTGGTAGCACATGTTGTTCCACCGCTGCACCAACGTGTCGTTTACCGGAGTGTGTGTGTGTGTCCTGGTTTGATGGATTTCCGCACTGGCTGAATTCACTCCCCCAGTTGTCATCAGTAGAAAGAAAATGATTGGAAGAAATGCATTTTAATGGTTTCCGCAAAGCGTTAATAAAAATCGGGGTTTGGGTAGGTGAAAGTGCGTCTGTCCCAAGATCCCAAGAGAGAAGAAGAATCCATGGAAAGCAGTCTCAGACAGCGTTTGAGAATCTTTACGGTTGTTGGTTGTTATGACCTCGAATTAGGGTTGCTCTCATCCCCATTTCTCTGTCCTTACCTTCTCTCTCTCTCTCTTTGACTTACTTTAACTTCCCGGCCCTATCTATTCTTTCCTTATATGTTGTCTCTCTCGCCCATCTCGCTTTCTCACTCTTCACTGTTTTTCTTCTCCTTCCTTCAAATCCTCGAATGTCCTCCCTCTACTGCCCTTTTCTGTCCTCTATTTCTAAACTCACCCACCATTTCTCCTTCTCTTTCTTTTCGCCCTCCCCTCCTTTTCTCTGTCTTCTGCAGTTTTTTAAATCCCTCCATTCGCTTCCTCTATGTCGTTCTATTTTCATTCTGTCTGTCTCTCAGATTAATTCTGCTTGTATATAGCGTCATAACGTTTTTGAACGCCAGTCATTAAAATATTTGAAATTTAGTGCAACTTGCGACATGGAAAATATATTGATTGTATTTAGAGCAAATTCCCACGTAAGCATCAATATTAGTAAAGTTTCGATGAGTTTCATCTCGAACTTCTCCCCTCCTCACTCCAGTTTGCCGCATCTTACTAGCGCCAACTTTGTTTGGTCTCTCCTCAGCGAACTAGCAACTGAGATTCGTCAATCTCGAGCGTTGTTATCTGCCGACCGATAGCCTAGACTTTCAAGGTTGACCTTTTGTCTGCCGTGTGCGTGCGGCTCGTTTGCACCAAGCCCACCGTTGACTGCACGAGCAGGTGTAGTGTGGTGTGATCGAATGTGCTCGCACAAGTGGAATTGCACTCTGGCGCACTAGCTAGAGACGAGGGTAAAACAGTCAGTCAACTTGTAAAGTTTGGTCACTATCAAGTAGGCAAGTGCTTCACATTTTGTGGACGGTATCAGAAATGCTATTTTGACGAGATGATCTGTTTGATCCGTATGAAAAACACTCTAACGCTATACGCCACTTTTGTACTTTGTATATTCTGAACCAGAGACAACATCGAGAAAGATCCTACAATGAAATGTGTCACAAATTTGTGATTTTACTAATCTAACATCTCTCGAACATTTACTGGCATCTCAAAGTTGAGCAGTTGCCGATGCGATGGAGATAGGAGGCAAGTATAGGGGAGAGTGGTCATTGGACTGATGACGGGAGAAGACGGTGCAAGAAAGAGAGGAAACACGGGCGATGCGAGGGAGATAGGAGGAAAGAAGGAAAATGGGTCATTGGATTGAAGACAGGAAAAAAGCCCCACTTATAAAGGGTTAAAGGTCTATTGTATGGTAAGTTAACTTTTTAGAGTGAACAGAGGGAGTGACCACAGAGATAGACAGGTATAGAAGCTAGCGGCTTGACTAGAGGTGGAATCAGGGTGCTGCTGATTAGAAAAGACCAAAAAAGAGCGCGAACAACAGAATAAAGCATAAATATATTCACGGTTCTGTACCAACGTATCTCATTAATTGACTACGCCATGCTTCATCCAGTTCTGCTGCAACGTCTTTCCGAAATCATGGGACCAACTGTCTTCACCAACCGATATCTATACATCGTATCTGTCAGGTGGAGCGTCTATGGCCGTAAACTGTGGGACTCTTTGTCTATGATGCACCCATTTTCAAAAAACGATAGAATTGTGGTTTAAATAAACATTATTATTATTTTCATTCCAGGGTCCGCATATTGTCCGGGTCACGCTGGCAGCCTATGAGTGCCAGTCTCTAGACTTTCCCTCGCCGCCCTATCCAGACAGAATCATGTGCCCGAACTGGTCCCTCGCCACCTCGGTCTCCTCGCCCACTTGGTTGCCAGGAGGCCAGAGGCCGGGGGGCGCCAGTGTCGTAAGCATCGTTGCCATCATGTCCAAAGTGCGCCTCGAGGCTCTCATGTGGGTAGGTAGCCCTCCCCATGCGTTCCTCTCATCACTCTGGAAACTGCTCTCCCAACCTTGGCTGTCTGTCTCTCTACATTGATACAGGGCATCGGTACGGCCATCGGGGAATTGCCGCCCTACTTTATGGCCCGCCTCGCTCGCCTCTCGGCCAGCGCCTCAGATGGCCTTCCCGATGAGGAGGATCTGGAAAGTCTTACCGAAGTACTCCGCATGCAGCAGGACAAGACTAACCGACCTGCCTTGACCTGGTTTCAACGCCTCCAATTGGCTGTTCATGGGCTGGTCCACCGAGTCGGTTTCTGGGGTATTCTGGCCTGTGCTTCGGTAAGATGCTTTATCAGTCAGCTATGTCAGTTAAGCATAATTTAAATACGAGATGATAAAGCAGGCGAAAATTGGAAACATTTATTCCATAACAGCGTAAACGTTTTCGACAACAATCAATGCGATCAATGCATTTCATACAATACAATTGTGAGTAATTTAAAATATCCATTGATCGCGTTGATGGCACAAAACACTATTCATTTCCGCCTTGGGCTATTCAAGGATACCAACAGTGTATCCCTTGATAACCAAATAGGCAATATTAAATGATGTTTTGCAGGT
>JAUYWV010124314.1:0-11540 GCA_032274565.1 Nematoplana nigrocapitula
AGAGTTACACGCTGCGCCAGAAGCGCAACCGCCCTCAAACAAGTGGGCCAGAGAGGACCCTTCTCCTACTACTGTGGCACCTGGTGTTTGGACAGCCGCTGAAAAAATCATGAAAAGTTGACCTAGCTGAGATTCGTACCAGGCATCCTCGGTAATCGTGGCAAGTGTGTTACCGCTACGCCACTGCGACTGTCAGACCATATGTTGCCATGGGCAAAACATCCCCTGGGACCTAGGGAAACAGCTTGGTGTATTCAGTGTAAAAATGCAACTTCTCATCGATGTTACGCGCTGCAAAATTTCGTAGACAAATCTTTGATCCGGAAGATCAATTTTCCAACAAGAAGACATTGTCTCAATCACATTGAACATTTATGGGATGAACTGGATGCAGAGTGAGGCGAAGAGATTCTCCTTCACCAAAATATGGCACACTTGAATTTCGCTCTCCGAGAAGAATGGAAGGAGAATTTTTCGAGGGATTTCCCAAGAGAATTCTACATGACCTTGACCTACTTCACGCGGATTGGGTGCTATAAATAGAACTATGACATATTATAGTCTGATTGGATGCTATAAATAGAATGGCGTCATCGGGAATTCCAATCTATTTATTAGTGGCTTGAATACTACACATTGTATACTGCTGAGGCCAGTTGCATCTAGCCTTTATCCGCCATCAAATGGTTTTACTGCGGACTATTAATAATTATACTTGTACAGTATATACCGAATGTTCAAAAATATTGTTTACAGTGTGTTATTAGAAACTTGACACACAACATGGTGTGTCGTAAATTTTTAGAGTTGACTATTATCTTTAAAAATTATTATGTATATACTTACATTGATTTTTGTCAACAGAATTTTTGCTGAGTACGTCAGGAGATCTTCTTTCTGATGAATGAGCAGTTTTTTTAAGATCATAGCGGCAACATACTTTTGTTTCGATAATCCTCATTAGAATGAGGAAGATAAGGCATTCTCGTTTCGTCTTATTTTCAACAGGATGGTCCGCCTGCCCACACGGTTAATACGACAGGGACTTTTCTATAATGAAGCTTTTCTAGATCGATTGGTCGGCAAATTTGGACCAATACCTTGACCCCGCATAGTCCTGACCTTACATCCTCTGACAATGCTCTTTTGTATACCAAATTTGATCAGCTTGAAATTCGAATTGTAGTTTTGATATCTGCTAAATGTGCTGCATCAATTTTTTTCCTTTCAATCATCCATAACTATATTTGTGGTGATCTGTCACGACGTCCTTCTGTACGCTTATAACTCGAGAACGGAACATCGCAGAGGGTTGCAAAAGGTCTCAAATGAACCAGCGTTTCACTGGGAGTAACATAGGCCCATTAAAAGTGAATTTTTTAAAAAGCCTCATAGAACCTCACTAAAAATTTGAAATTTTCAGTCGTCGATTGCTGCATGATAAATCAATATACTACAGATAAACTATTGCTGCATGACAAATCAATATGCGACAGATAAGCTATTGCTTTACGACAAATCAATATGCGACAGATAAGCTATTGCTGTATGACAAATCAATATGCGACAGATAAGCTATTGCTGTATGACAAATCAATATACTACAGATAAGCTAATGCTGTATGACAAATCAATATGCGACAGATAAGCTATTACTGCATGACAAATCAATATGCTACAGATGAGTGATTGCTGCGATGCTAAAATCAATATGCTGCAGATGAGCGATTGCTGCGATGCTAAATCAATATGCTGCAGATGAGCGATTGTTGCATCATAGAGTAAGGATACTTTATGTGCTGCTTGACAAATCAACATGCTACAGATAAACGGAAAGTTCGGACAATTCATTTATGCACGTCTTTCTCTGTCAATTTTTTTGGGGTCAGACTTTCTTATCGATTTGTCATTACCCCTAACAAACCGCTCTCGCTTATAGTCACACACTATTTTGCCGCTTCATTGGCCGAAGCGAAGCGCGGGTATGCCGCTAGTGTAAAATATATTTTTGTTGTTTTGTCGTTGACTGTAGTGTCTACCCTCGACTAAATAGTCTACACCTATAAACACGAATTACAACCAGAAACGAAAAAAGTCCAACATGCGGAATTCTGTTTATCGTACATCGCACCACATCTGTCAAACGGGTGCGTCCCAATTTAATGCTCGCTTCCGTAATCTCCCATTCCCGAACACTTGATCGAATGTGAATTCTTATACAGATATTTTTATAGCCTGAAGATTGCAGATTAGTCGTATTTCAAAATTTTCTCGACGTCACCGTTTTACACTTGCATTTCCATCGAGTGAACGATTTCTTATTTCCTACCCATCCGTATGTACGTACAGTACGGTATATATGCACAAGCACGTCACTTTCCACGCTTGACCCTGCTTTTCATTTCTCCATCTGTTGTCGTGCTCTGATCAGCAAAAAGAACCCGTAATATTCGCCTTCACTGCCGTACTGATATGTCCTCCGTTCATCCATCCACTCACTGGAATACTATACACTGCAAAAGTATATCTGGTTTTGAGACTTTCTTTGTCAAAATTGACTGATTTGCACATATTCTATCTATGAACATCTGCATAAACTCTACGTTTTCAATTCTTGGAAAGATATTTTAAAACATTTAATAATAAGACTTTATATGTGACAATGTCACATGATGATCCCAATCATCACCTCGCCCAATCAGTACTTGGAATCTTTTGAAAGAGAATCATGCTATTTTATGACACTCTTTTTCGGTCACACAGACCAACAGAAACTTTCACTATAATATAGATCAACACAATCGAGGAGTAAACCAACGTCTACCCAGATCATCGTTAATGTCTGTAGGCCAAAAGAATTTATTGTAGATGTAGTGCGTGTTCCACAATAAGATTTTTTTTATTAATCGTATATTTCTAATCGGAGACGTTTTAATTGTCTAAGAATGTCGTTTCTGGAGTTACCGTCAAATAGCGCATATTATTCCTAACTTTCGCATGATACCCAATAGGGGCAGAGCGCAAGCCCAGATTTAAATTTAGGTTGAGATTACTAAGAAATGCCACATGAAATATACTCATATATGTGCAAGTAGTGATCAGACGAAATGATGACTGGGATCAACATGTGACACAGTCACACATTAAGTCGTATATTTCGCATATTTTATGGCTCATTTCTTACTAATCGTATACTAAATTTAAAACCTGATCCTGCGTAGCGTATATGGCACTATTTGGTATCATACGAAAGCTAGGAAACTCAAGAAATGACATTACATGTAACTATTTGACTAAAATACACTTTATAGAATGAACAACGGAGACATAGATACACCAGTTGACTTTCTATACCCAAATACGCATAGAAGAAACAACAAATTGCGCACAGGCTAAAACAATTATAAACATTTTCCCACCATATAATTATTATATGTAAAGAAAGAG
This sequence comes from Nematoplana nigrocapitula, assembly GCA_032274565.1. Lineage (NCBI taxonomy): Eukaryota > Metazoa > Platyhelminthes > Proseriata > Nematoplanidae > Nematoplana > Nematoplana nigrocapitula. Next base: position 3,448 of record JAUYWV010124314.1, read on the forward strand.
AAAAGTATTCTCTAAACGATTGGAGATGCGGAATTTATATATCATTCACAGAATCTTATTGCAAAATGATTCAGTTTCAGTAGTTCTACATTGCAGACGACATTTTACATACATTTGTCTTGGTAAATATAAAATTTGCGAACGCGCAGTCATTGTTTAATATATATCCACACAATTTTATATCGACTGAAAGAGGAAAATATTGTCGTCTTAGTAAAGGTAACAGGTTCGAATCCTGAAGTAAATATTTCTCATCCCCGGCTGACAGCTATGTCAGTTGAGTGTTAGCGGCCAGAAAGAGTTCGTTTGATTTGATACCGCATTTTTTCTGGTATCGTTGGAGTCCATGAGACAAACGATCGCCTTACTGGTAAATACTAAAGGAACGTATGTAAATTCCGCTAGTCAATACCCATATTAATAAAACGTAGTATAGTCTCATGAGCAGCTATAATACTGTGTGCGGCACAAAAAATACGAAAACAAGTAAGACAGTTAATTAAAAACCTTATGAAAAAATCTAGCATTATATTTATTCAGGGAATCGTTAAACATTGTTTTTCAGTCTTAATCAATAAAGCCTTCTTGATAACAATTGTTTTATAGTTACGCCTATACGCATGCGTTGCGGCCAACTGATTCGAAATCCAAAATCTCAAATGTAGACCTGGGCTAACCTGGATAGATTTTACTTCACAAATATCATAAAAATACAGTAGGCTTTAATCATTTTTGTTGTTCTTTTGTTCTGTTTTCTGGTTTTGCTATTCCCTAACTTAGTTCTTCAGAAATGTACTTGGGGTTGAGAACCTCAAAAATACCAAAAAGGATCGGAAGAACATCTAAGGATTGTCCAGCGGAAGATCAATATGGTATGTAAAGCAAACTCTCGCCGGGGGCATGCTAGGCTACAACGATCTTTGAAATCTGTTGTGGACGAGTGCAATTCGTGTGCAAAGATCTACACTGCGATGATGTTGAGCCAGTCCCGGGATGAGGTGATCAATAGAACTCATCCCTAGATTCGATCTGGAAGGAGGTGGCCGGTGGAACGGACGATCTAACAAATCTCACAGAGGGAAAGCGTCGGTTATGGCCCTGATATATTGATGCTCCCTCTAAAGGGGTTCAGCAAGGCAAGATGGGTGAACGGACGTGCGTACCTTGGTTTGTAATTATAGCTATTTCAAAGTTCGTGGACGATCTTCGGTATTAGACAAGGAGGTGTTTTGGTAAGATCTGCTAAAAATGGATGATGCCTCGACTGGCTTCTTAATATCAAGCACCGCCGATGTCCTGCCAATATTGGGTCTCAGAATTCTGTCGCGGTGTACTTCTGGGGGGCTAGCCCACTCATCATGTGGGAAGTCAAAGAGCTGAGCTCGCTCATGAGTCTTCTAGTGTGCTCGGTAAACTGAGACGCTGTTTGCGCGTACTAGAAGCGGACATTGTCGTTCAATAGCGGAAGTGCCTCTTTTATGACCCCATTATGGAGAGAATGAACAGAACTTCAAGCACTGGCTTCAGAAGTGGCTTTCTCACCTGGGCTCGCGACTGCTCGCGTTTGGGGAGGGGACCTCGCCTCTGTCGGTACTGTTGTCGTACAGCGGGTTTCGTCAGGGGAGCCGGAACTCCCTCATGCAGCTACGAGTCCACCGACACGGATTCCTCTGAGAGGCCGTGCCGGTAGATACATCTGACTTGGGCATCCAAAGTGTCTCAGAAGGGATGCTAAACCGTTTAATTTCACCAAGATGAGGCTGTGTGATTAACATGCAATAGAGGTAGACACAAGCCCTCGCCCAAGCGATACCCTCAGAAGGGTGGTCGAATTTAACCAAACGGCCCAACTTTCACAGAACACCATACGTATGCCCAAGCCTAACCAAGATTCCCGAAACCACGTGTATTCGCACCACCACTCAAGGTGCTCCCAGGACACCGTGTGCGTCGAGAGTAGCAGGACAAACGCACCCAACCCACCCCAAAACAAACTTGGGAATTCGATAAGATGACGTCATCGGAATTCCCAAATCCATCCCCAGGCGAGTCAGACACGTCGCCCGCCCCACCACTGTCGAGGCACTGGAGGTTGTTGTTATTGTTGCTTGAAGCCGAATACCACCTATATGATAGGGACTTCCTAGCCAGCAGGACCGCGCCACCAGGATGGTCAGAGACAACAGCCACTCAAGCCAAAAATTCTGTTTCGGGTGTGATGAAGTCGGACACCCCAGGAGTCAGTGCTCGACAGTGTGTGGAGTATTCGGCCAAGTTGGTCAGTATGGGTCGCATGAAAGGTCCAGCAGGTTCCGATAGGCCCTGATAAGCGTACCGTGTGCACTCCTGATCTGGGCCAGGAGGGCTGCATCTTCCCTACTTTTGACGGATGTGATGTCCTTTAACCACGTGAACCTGTCGTAGACCTGCTTCGTTATTTTTAGTGAATCGGGGCCCAGTCATTGACCTCCCTGTCAGTGATGATTGTTGATAGACGACTCCGTGATGTTGGCCTCGTATCTACTTGCTTTATAACAGAATACTTATTGTGCAACATTCGTCGTTTCAATGCCGTCGAAGAAATCCCATAATTGCCTGTCATTCCGAGTCGTAAGAATCCATATTAATTTGCAATCTGGTGCAAGTTTAACTCGTTCCTGTAATACTCAAATTAGAGAGTACATAAAACTGTGTAGTTGATATTTATTGATACATCAAGTATGCCAGTGATGCAATTCGTTATAGCTACAGCTACAGAAAATCTTGTTCTTTAATCTACTGGATCTGTCCTGTTAGTTCAAATAATTAATTCCCAAACTATTACTTATCGCATGAATATGATTTAGTTCAGTGGTTCAATCTGCATATGTTACAGTAGATTTGCAAAAGATCTGTGTAATGGCGGCTTCGTGTTCGTCTATATGGAGACAGTACTTCAAACGACATTGAAGGTGAGGTTGAATGAACTATTTCTGAAGATATAACAGATTTAATGCAAATTTATTTGGAAAGATGACTCTGTGGGCGTCTAATGTCTTCTCTAAATGGAAAGAAAATTACAACAGAAATGCGCAGTTTGACTGTAGATAAGCACTATATAATGGTTTGTAGCGAACTGAGTGATACTGATGACATTCAATTGAACTATAGATGCAAAGATCGGTGGTTGGCGTTAAAGACAGAAATGGAGAATTCTACAAGTCCCAAACGATGCAGAAAATGTTTGCCAACTTTTTATTTCTTTTCAATGATGCTTTTTATGGCATCCAGATATTAGGTTGTGGTTATACTAAGGCGTTTGATGGATCTTCATCGCGGTATCATTTTAAACAGAGTGCCACTTTTCATGCGAATTGAAAGGATGGATAGCTCACTATTCGTATGATAGAACTCAGCATGTACGAGTGGGATCCATAATAAATTCGTCGAAGACAGTGACCTCTGGTGTTCCCCAAGGCTCAATGATAGTTCATTTATCTGTTCTTTCATTATGTACTCTATTTTGTACAAAATGCTTCTTAGCATCATTGATATGTTTGATTAGTGTACTCTTTGTGTGTTAGATCCACCCTACGTCATTTTTACATTGTTTCACATTTACTATTTTTGATTTTCAGTTTATTAAATAAAGTATTTATTTATTTATTCTTACCATATTGATGGTAAGGTAATGGTCACGTTGGCTTGCCGACCAGTCTATTTACCAATGTTCTAAATTGTAATTCAACTGCTTGCTTTATGAGTCCCATATAGGTGATTTAGAGGTAGGTAATGTACCTTTTCTGTACTTCAAGTCGAAAATCCTTCCATCAACTATTTCACCTCAAAGAGTGGGGGGGGGGCAGTGTCTCCCTGTCTTCCACCCCCGCCCCGATGCGACGCCAACGCCTATAAATAATAAACAGGATGGGGCCAATGCCTAATGTTGCCGCACTATCTGTGCCTGTTGCTATAGTAGTTCCATAGCAATCCTAAAATAGAGACCGTTGAAGTAAATATAGCAATTTATCAATGCTAATTCAATACTAAATTCAAAGAGGTTTGGCAAATCCAGATAATTCATAATATTAACCGTATTGTTTCAGCAGGCTTCTATCATCATCTTTAGGATGCATTTACAATAATCAAACGAAATTACAATTATTATAACTATTATTATTATTATTAGTAGTAGTAGTAGTAGTAGTATGGTTTATTTAGCCATTCGGTCATAAAGACCTACATGTTATACATGTACAGCACGATTGAGGAAATAAAAATGGATAATACAGGCTCATATACACAGACAAAAAGAAAGTCTTCAAAGTAACTCGGTCGCTCTCCTCCACACTGCTTCAGTCCCGTTGAAAGTGTCTCGCTGAATTTATGCGGTCGTTCTTCTGGTTTCCCGTCTTCACATCTCGCAGCACCTTCTTGATGTTTCTTACCAGGTTCTTGATTTCTCCCAGACAACCCACCACCATTGGATCCACCTTCACCTGATAGGTAGCTCGTGGATGTTGTGATCTTGGTACCAGAGTGTATCTATGGAGAATCCTTCACAACAAAACCTTCAACTTAGTCAAATTTCGTGTTCTTGATCTTGAAGGCTGAGAAGATTTTGGATTTTTCTTGTTCGGATGTGAGATGAAGCAGTTTGGCGGCTTCTTCCTCGATAATAAGGCTTCTGTCGGGTTCTGATCGCGGACATTTTTCCAGAATAAGCTGCCTTGTTGCGTTATCTTCGCCGCAGTTGCACATATCAGGCTCTTCTTTGTCGATGAGATATCTGTTGTAATGCCATCCGACCATGGGACAGGTGTCCTCGACCACTGCTTCCCTTCCCCCCTACACCACCTCTTTATAGAGATGCAAGGATGGTTCAATGCCTGCCTGCTTGCTTTAATTATCTTCATACCAAGTTTCAACTGACACCAATATCAATTTTTTGAAAAAATCGATTCTGATCATATGTTGGACGGACATGTACATGTACACACATACAGTATACACATCAATGCACACAGCAATGCATACAGACAGATTCTGTTATAGAGATACAATAACGCAACTAGAAATTAAAAAACAGGAGAAAAGCGAATCGAGTAGTATAGGAAGGGTTCTGGCTACAAGAGTTTTAATTGTTGAGATAGAGCGTCATTTTAGTGAATTTTGTGTATTTTTGGTTAATTTCGTATACATACATATATACTGTAGGTACTAAAAATTTAAATTGCTATACTCATATTAATAATTATTTACTAAAAATGTTTCTATGCGAAATTTGTTCCCTTTGTAATGTAAAACTTCCGTGCTGCGTTTAATTTAACCAACAGCAAAACAAGAAACTCGCAACATCTCCAGCCACATTCAGAGATCTCGCCCAAATTTGGAGCCCGGTGTACTGTTGTGGATACGTCTCTTTGAGAATGCTATCTTATTTCTATATGCTCCGGACTGAACTGATTCATATAGTATAAATGCTATTTTGGTGTATTGGTCTCACGTTGACTGTATTCAGGTAAATGTTTTTTTACTTTCACATACATTTTTACGGCTTTCTTTCTACATTATGCAGTATATGAAACTATGGTTCTGCGTTCAGACCACCAATCACTCCCTTCACTGGTTAAAGGTTGGCTTAATCGTGTTTCTATTTCAAATTTAAAGTCAGAAATAACAGTATAACATATATATTATGGACACGAATTGCAAAACAGTGTAAAATGAAATTGCATTGCGCAAATTGTCATGTTTGCAGAGACAAAAGAATATTTTTTCATATATAAGACAAGTAAATTTAATAATAAATAAGAAAAAATAAGAGAAATAGATAGAGAGAGACAGAGAGAGAGAGATCAGGCCCTGCCTCCTCCATCCGTCTATCCGTTTTCCGTAGCCCTAGAAAGTCGCTCGCTTCTTTTTACACTATCCTGTCATTAGTTCAGTAATAAAGTTGTTATATAATCAGTCCTGACCAGCTCTTCGTGTTATCGTCTTCTACTGGGAAGTCATTCATAGCTTTTTAGATAATTCCTCTGAATGATGCGTTTATTTTTACTCCGGATTATCAATTATCAAGATGCGTACGAAGGTACAATATGTTCAAATTTATCGATTGTCAATTATGACGTCACGACTGACGTGGACGTATAGACGGGATGATGTCCTCATTAAGAAATAAGGGCCACAATATAATTCGAACGTTTATTAAAATAAAACCGCGTTTTCGCCGATCAGTCAGACGGCATAATCATGGTGAAGGAAAAACGAGCAAGGATCAAATCTTGTTGATCGGTGAAAGCTCGGTTTTATTTTAATGAACGTTGAAATGTTATTGTGGCCTATATTTTCCATTTCACAAGTGACAATTATTTGTTTCTGGTTTCCATGTCATCATTATTACTGTATTTGTCTGCAATGCGGTTTAAACAACTAAAGGCAGATCAAATTTTCTTTAGTTTAAAACGGAAACAATTGAAAATACAGCCGATGGTTTCCTGCAAATAAAAAACACGGGAAGTCAGATAATAACTTGAGAGTCTGGCTGTTTTGGGGAAATGCATAATCAAACATTCTGTCTGTGCCCGCTTTGATCTAACTTAGAAAGAAAATACAATAAATTTTCTTTAGTCTAAAACGGAAACAAATACATAATATGGAAAGTTTCTCAAGGTGACGAATTTTGCAAGACAATGAAAGCGATAACGCTGAGTCTAACTTAAATCTGGGCTAACATTGATATTCATCCTACTAAAACCGTGAATTACTATTTTTAGATATTTTGTAAAACAATTTTCCATGAATTTTCAAATACGCTATAGCCAGACAGACTTCTCCAGTATGGTGTGGAATTCTTCAAGTACGAGCTGAAAAAACATCAATTACTGTATAGAGAAAGCCAATGAAGAGAGTGAAACAAAGCCACGATCAATAGGAGAATTTTTTAGTCTGATAAAAGTCGTTGTGTTGTGCTGTGTGTGTGTGCTTCGAGACGTTACAATTTGCGCAATACAGTTTACACACACCAAAAAAATGCAAACGAAACAACACAATTACTGTACTCTTTTTCTTTCGATTCGCGCGGTCGTCTGCGCGCGGTGTGTGTCATTCATTGACGAATTGGAAATTGGGTCAAGGAAGTCAATTAATTAGATCGATAAATTGATGGCAATTGTCTCGCAGTACGCGGCCTGCTTCAAGTGTAAGTTTCCACAGGAACCAATAAGAACACAAGTCATGCGAGACCGCTGAGATTTGGACTGAACCAGTTCGTGGAAACGAGCTCAGACCCGCGTCACATAGAGAGTAATGACCTCCCGCGGTGACTGTTTGTCGTGACCGGTCGTCGACCTGTTGTCCACTTTGGACGAACCGATCAGCTGTATCTGCTCCGCCCGCGATTTCTTCCGGGCTACGGCGGTCCCCAGTGTCTGGCGGACACTCGTATTCCCGTCGTCATAGCGACGCATGGTGGAGTTGAAATCGGGGGCCGGGGCGCGCTGACAGCAGAGCATTCGGCGGAGAATTTGCCGGTACTTCGGCATGTAGATGACGTAGACGAAAAAGTTGGTAGTCGAATACGTCATACTCATGAACCAGCAGATAGTGGTGAAGACTCTGAAGATCTCGTTGCAGATCCATTTCGGGGGGAGTTGGTCTATGATGTTGTACACCACATTGGGCATACCTGTCAGGCTAAATATGATCAGGACCACGGTGAGCATACGGGTGACCTTGAATTTGCGCTTCTGCGATTTACTCAACTCCCGCTTGCCAGTCTGGCAGATGAGGGCCCGCGAAGATTTGAGGGCTCGCATGATTTGCACACTGCCAACGCCGAGTATAATGACTGGAAGAATGGTGAGAAAGATGGCGTCGATATGGCTGTGGATAGTCAGTGCGGTAGTTGACAGTTTCGAATCGTTGGATTTCATGGTGCTGCGGCGAATAGTGATGGGAATCCGCAGAACAATTGTGAAGACCAGACAGAAGAGCATGCCCAGCACAGAGCGCTTTTTCGTGCAGATTTTGTTCGCCTTGAGTGGATGACAGGTGACCAGATAGCGTTCCACTCCGATCATCACAGTGAGCCAATTCCGGTACATCTCGCA
>JAUYWV010124325.1:0-11540 GCA_032274565.1 Nematoplana nigrocapitula
GGCAACAACTGAGCTCTCTCTCCTCTCTTGCTCCATATATATAGGCGAGGGGGTGGGGGGGTGACTCATCGTGCTCAGTGACTCACAGGGGTTGGGGGTGGGGGCTGGCCTAGAGCGTGGGTATATATTACTACTATCAGACAATTCTTGACGTCGGAGTGAGCCAGAGTCAATGTATGCCCTATATACTACTACCGTATAGTCTGCGTAAAGATCTTACTACATACTGTATATCAGATCACTGAGCATTTAAAAATACGTCATTGATGCGTAACCCCTGTAATATAAGTTGTATATAATTGAAATCAGTTATCACACCAAAACATAATGATATAGCATCACAAAAACGAACACATACGTAAATACTATAGAGTTAATATATCGATCTATATACCTAATAGTATACTGTATATATGTACATATAGATTGACAGATGAATTAGATATAATGAATTCTGAGGATGTAGTTGCACGTACGAACTGCGTATCTCCCTTATATGAATCGATTATTATGCTTGCAAAAGCGGTTGGATCTCCTGCCCTCGATTGCTAACTAGAATAACTATTCAAATACAAATTACCAGTTAATAACATCTGTTATATACATATCACGTTGACTATATATAATTACGTCCAGTGTACACTGTGTGCTAGAATAAACGTAGAAAACATTACAAGGATGCCAGATTATATACACACAAAATAAAACATTTTTGTGCGGTAATATTTGTATCAGGAGTTACATGACAATATTCATAATCACATTATTATTTTAGACAAACAGTATTACGGACATGTTATTCACAAACCCATTTCTATTAGGGAACATTTTCAGACCAAAGTGGAGCTCAGTGATGTATGTTCATCATGGGCAGGCGAACCGCATTTTGTAAATAGGGGCTATATATATATATAGTTTTGTTTCTGGCAACAATTCTATTCAATATAAATTAACATCTGGATGTGCTATGGATAGTCTGTGTGCGAGTTCTGAGTCACTATGGCGGCCCATTCGCGACCCAAAGACTTGAAGAAGTGTTCATCGACGGCACACGGGGAGGACGAGGAGGCGGCGAGCGGCAATCCGATTGGATGAACCACAGCTGTGGAACGAGTCGGGCCACCGGAACTGTGGGACAGTGTCAGTGATCCGTCGATCTGCGGGGAGCACTGCTGCGAGGTGGAGGCGGCGATGTGTGCAGGCAGTCCAACAGCGCTGTGACGTGCACGACCTAGAGATCTGGCGAAATGGTCCTCCACCGAGGAGGGGAAGAAGTCCTGAGCCAGGGCGATCCAGACACTCTCCGTGAGTGACCTTCGGAAGTGAGCATCCACAAGTTCTGAATCAATAAAAACAGACTATTTATTCATGTTAGAGACTGAGCTTTATTCTCCCACTAACCACCAACCTTGCACTTTGCTGCCCATTTGAAACATTGCTGCTTTAATCAAATCTAGTACGGGTATCAGAAGACTTAACATATTTGGAAGAAGGATCGTTAAGTGGAATGATGCGTCCTCGTCACCTTTAATTACATTCTCACCCGACAGACAGACGTCCACTTAAACCCAATCACACTTTCCAGCATTGCCGCATGCTATTCTACTATGAGTAGCATAACATTATATGAAATTAATGAAAATGAATAAATGAGGATGACCTTCGTAATACTAAATAACTCTATGAAATACGCCATATAGAAAATTCTATAACCATTATTATTTCAGATATGTTTGAAGTGTCCTCGAATGTGACTGTATTTCACATAATTTACAGTATGATTAAATATTGTCAACGGCAATACGGATGAGGCGGCTCAATGGTAGAGCAGTTGGCTGTCATAGTGAAGGTGGTAGGTTTAAGTCCCGGCTCGGTCTGAGTTAATTTTCCCCCTCTTCCCTAGTGGCCTGAAAGAGTTCGTTTGGTATGTTACCGGATCTGCTAGGTGGCGCTGGGGACCGTGAGGCAGAAGATCTCCCTAACCATAATACTAGTAGAATGTAGAATGTACTACAGAAAGAGCAGTATGAGGCGTTTGAAAAAAAACGCGAACTATTTCAACATTGTTTTAACTGATGTCCGACTGAGCTGCATATTTAATTTCTTCTAGCTGAAAGAGATAGAAGACCTGAATATAAATGAAGCGGCAGTATCCGACTGACGGACTTATGCCGCAGAGTCAAATGGTATGTGGTAAAATTGAATGTGGCTTTTTTCCTTATTTAAATTTAAGTGATATTTTAAAGTGAAACGCACTGAAAATTAATTTCACCTATTTAACATGTTTTATAATGTAAAACAACGATATAATAATTAATTACATAATTACATTAATTCATACTACACTACTGAAATATATTGTCAGTAGTAAAACATTCACAGGTATTATTATGTTACAGTTGTATCTAAAGGTAGCAAGGTGAACCAATAATTCTTTACAATATAGCGAATACGAAAAAATCAGGTCAATGTAGAACATTAGACATTTCAGAAAGTAAGAAGCACCATTATTTGCCAGAGAAGTGTTCACAGAAGGGGAGCTGTCCTTGATGTAAATCGCCTCCCGAATTGCCAGATCGAAATTGTCACGGCCAGTACAGAGTGTGCGGAATTGATCGAGGTTATAGCGGCACAGTCGCACTTTGAAAAGATGCTCATGGATTGCTCAAGTGCACTTTCGGGAGGCGATTTACATCAAGGGCTGATCCCCTTCTCGAACTATACGCACATCAATTTATGGCGATATTGTGCAGACTACATTTCGTAAATGATCCTCCCATTACGCACTCACCTGTAGGACTGAGATCATTACAGTAGGAGAGCGTGTAGGAGGACACCATGACATTCTCGCTGTCTCTGCGCTGCGTCATTCCGTCGTTGGAGGAACTATAGTGGGAAATACATAGGATTCTTCACGTAGTTATAATAAAACGCTGTTCAATGAAAACACACCCCAATATATACTACTGTATGTCAGATAAGAAATAAAAATAGTTTTAAGAAAAGAGGCTTGAATATACTGTATATTAACTAGAGTAGACACGCGGGCCAAAATATGTAATTTCGTTTTTTGAGGAAGTTTGTTTGGTAGGCAGAAATTCGCAAAGTGCTAATTTTAATTTTCGGCTAATTTTTGCAAATGCCGAATAATTGTTGAAAATGGAAAGACAATAATGTGTTCTATCATTATGTTAGAAAATTAATCACTAATAACATGAATCTAATATGATCAGACAAGGCGAGGCATTTGGTAAGCATGTAAAAGCAGCTACCCATGCAAGTGTTGTTATGAATAAAGAACAACGCGCTCAATTGCTCAAACGCTCAGCATGCGTTCAACCGCGGGCTCAGGCAGTACCCGCTTGCTTGCATCTAGTGTGAGCAAAAGCAATAGATTACAATTGCCGATTGTGCTTTCAGCTTTAGGTCAGTTAGCCAAACATATGCGTGAGTGAGTGAGTGAATCAAGTCGTGCTTGCTGGCTTGCGCTATCTCTCTCTCTGTCAGCAAACTGACCAATCAGGCGACGTGTTCTAGCGTTACGCGACCGACCGACCGACCGACGCTGGAATCACGTAGCTTGCTTAATATAGTAGAGCAGTGGCCCTTTGCAGCTACGCATGGAAGTAACAGTACGCCTAACACACGCTGCACAGAAATCAGACGACTCTCTCAGTGCCAGATCGATATTAATGACATCATAACTGCTGGATTGTGATATTGAACGTAAGCCGAAAACATGCACTTCTTGTGGTGTTCCACATTTACTATTACTCTCAGCTATCCAACTTGGTGTACAATATGTTATCATGCCTCTGAATGAGACAACCTGAGAACGCGTCTAAGATTTATCAGGTTGTGTATTCTTTTTGTTATTTTTCAACCAATTTAATTTTTAGAATGATTAAATTAAATTGGTTGAATAACAAATAATAATAATTCATAAACAAACAAAAATCTTATGATAAAATTTAATAGTAATAAATATTATTATTATATTGTAATAAGTAATAATTAATAGTATAGTAATTTTATTATTGTATTTATTATATAAAAAGTGCACAATTAATAAAAAAATAGACAATGTTTTTAAAATATCCTACGGTTTTATTTTACTACTAATAAATATAAGAGTAGTATACCTCAGAATTTATAAGTAAAATTAGTTACATTTCAAGAGGTCAATTCTACAGGGGTTAATTTATGTGACTAGGCAGATTTTAAGCCATTAGGCCCCCCCCCCCTGGGTTGACCCTGATTTGATCCAAAGAAAGTATCTCGATCAACATAATTCTCCTCTCTGCTTTTTTCCTACCGAATCATCAGAATAAATTATTTGCTTGAAAATTTGGTTGTTTCCTGATACTGTATTTCCCTATATGTAACCCCGAGCGAAGCCAGGTACCTCCGCTAGTGGTTTATAGATTAAAAGATTTTCATAGATTATAACACATAAAACAACACTTTTATGGGACATTCGCCGAAATGCAATATCTATTTAACCGAAAGTCACACAAACTGCATGTGAAAAAAATGTTAAAACTGCTGTTTGATATAAGTATGCTGTCGGAACAATTTTTTCAACTGACTTTGTCTGAACGGTAGTGGTTCAGTTATTGAAGAGCTCCACGAAAATCGTAAACATTGTTGAGCAGGTGGGTTTGGTAGAAATTGAAGGAGCTCAAGTAAACTAAAGCATAGCGTAGTAGGAATTGAAGATGTCATATTTAGAGTTCTTCAAAGTATACTTCCGTCACATTCATATTCTATTTTATCTCTCGTCAGAAAGCAAATACTAATGATAATAATGACAATACTATAATACAGAAACAGTAAATCACCTGCTGGCAGGATGTGAGAAGTGGGCTGGATCAGAAAACGTTAGCAGGCATAATGACACACAAAAAAAGGTCAACAATTAAGTGGGCAATCGAAAAGCGATTACTACCGGAAGGAACTAAGTGGTATGCAGAAAAAATGGTTAGAAGGAACTAAGTGGTAGAGAAAGGAGGCAAAATCTGTATTGGGGTTATTCGAAACATCGCATGTGAACTAACTGTGCAGCAAGAAGACCACCTGACTTGACGCTGGAATATACCGAGAAGAAAACGATTAAAAAGATAATTAATTTATATGCCATGTCCGAGCGAAGCGAACAACGAAGAGAAAAGAATGGAAAAGATACGAAAATATCAGCAACTGAGCTTCTTCTGAATTAGCTGACAACATTGGTCCTCACTCTTAATGTGATGGACATTGGTCGACTATATGAATTATGGACTGTATTATGTATGACATCTCGTATTAGTATGTTCGGTTTATTGAATGAAATAATAATAATAGTTACTGTATAGTACTGTAGTAGTAGATGAAACAACACGAATTGTGGAAAAGCCAATTACAAGGAGTAGGGAGACCAACGTAATATATTGGAACCAAAATTCAATGGTATTCAATAATGGTGCAACTTGACTAGAGCTGCTATACTGTACTAGAGAGAATAAGATCTAAGGAAAAGATGGATCTGGACGTGGTTGGAAAGCGGAGACCAATTGTTCAAACTGTGGTGTGATCCGCTGTGAGGAAAGCCAAAAGAAATTAGGGGGGTGTGGATTTTGCAGAGCTCCGGAATGGAGAGAACTTGAGCACCGCTTCAAACAGAAATATCTAGGATAGTTATTTATTTAACCGTGAAGCTTCAAACCATCCTTGGTGAAATAATGAGCAGTTGAGAAACAGATTAACAGCTCTAGTAATCAGACAGGGGCGGTGCAAAATAAATTGGACAGACTCAATTCTGATAGCTTTGATTCTTCAGTAGGCTAACAAAGCTGGGCAACCATACTCAAGTATACTGAGCACAAGTCAGTGCATCGTAAGTTTTCTTCAGTTTGATTGGGCAAAGATTTTCTTTGATGCAAATTTGGTAACATTAGAAATTACTTTATTCTTTATAATTTGCTTTATTCTTGAACAAAAGTAGTTTTAGGTCGATTATCTACAGGACATTCTTACGAGGACCAGGATGGTTGTTTGAAGACTTTCGGAGAAATAGTAACTTGCATTTCTGAATATTATGATATGATGAAGACCGTAAGAGAAGACCAAGAAAGAATGTTTTGATGTTCCGTGAGAGAGATAGAAGTGCCCACTTTTGATGGACCTAGGTAATTAGAAGGATGCGGGTTGTGTCGTCCTCTTCTACTTATTTGCCCCTGAAACGGACAGTTTCGGTTTTCCCGAACTTCCGAGGGAACGCCATGCTGATTGCCATAGGGTTCCCATGGAGGGGAGATGGACCGTCCAAACGTTTGGTACGAACAGGCGTCCATTGGGGTCAGCTGATCAGGAGATGCTCCATGTTCCCCGTTGTGCCACAGAAGGGGCAGAGATGGGAGACATCTTCTATTTTGGTGCAGTACTCTGCATAATAGCAGATTTTTCCGCCCGCACTTCGAGAGTTGTTGAGGGGGGAGATGGTTTCTCTGGCAAGAGCCTGGCCACCGGTCACCTTCCAGTGCCATATAGTGTGGAGGACGGCTCTGGATTGTCCGGGCGGTTTGTGTTGGGGACTTCCTCCACGCATTGCTGGTGTAGCGGTTTATCGCGCTGCCTTCGCATATTTGAAGTCGATGGGGATGTTAATTTGCTCCAGTCTGGAGCCTGCTTTTGCCAGCGTGTTGGCAGCCTCATTGCCCTCTATTCCTACGTGGACTGCGACCCATTGGCGGTGTACGTGGATGCCGCGAGAGCGTACAGGGAGGGGGGGTCTGATTGGGTGTTTGGGATGTCCGACAGTTTGCTCAGGATAGATGTGGAGTCCGTGTAGCAGTTGATTCTGCGAATATCGGTTGTGGCGTTGGTGAGCAGGTGATGTAGGGATCGGAGGAGGACTATTGACTCCGCGTGGTAGCTATAGACGTCGATTTTTCATACGATTCGACAAACCGCTAAATTATTTGCGATTTTAGAGCCGATTTCTGCCTACGTTTTATTCGTTCTATTTTCTTAAGGTTTTTAAAATAAAAAATATGAATTTCATCAATAGTAGGCTAATTTTGAAATGTATGAGGAATAAAGCAAGTATCATGAAATTGAACTCGGGAAATTTAGTGCGATCGTAAAAGGAGAAGACATGCGATTAGCAAAATAGCAGCTATGTGTACCAGGTATTAATATTAAATATTAAAAATATCATATACTATCTTTATTTCTATTTCTGATAAAACAGTATTATTTATAATGTATACATGAAAATATAATGTTTAATACTTATTCCTAATAGCTTCTGTTAACAATGAAATAGCCAATTTAAGAACTTGTTTTATGAAACAATGGAAGAGTCACATGAACTGTCTAGTGGACATGGGACAGATATGCCAACATACATTCACAGTGGTCCTACTTTCATAAATTGATTTTTTATGCTTACAAAGAGTCGAACACTGTATACAATAATAAGGAAAGTTGCACCACATTATAAGATTAAAAAGGTTAGTTATGTGAGTTATACGCTTCACGGGCGGTCACAATAAACGATTTGCTCCGAAGAACCGCGTGTGATGTTGAGGTATGCTGTGTAGCCTGTCGGAATGTCCCAACAAACGTCCACTTTGATGCTAGGGGTGATTAGCCTTCATCGTGTCCTTCAGCTGGTGGTTGAGGACAAAGTTGCTGAGATGGGTGGTTATAGCAGGTATCGTCCCGCTTCCTGTACAGCGTCCGTGTACGAATGGTTGGGGAAGATGCGGCCCGCAATGCACATTTTTCGACTCGTTTGATGATCGTTCTTGTCAGTTTTTTGGTTTGAGGGAACCACGGAAGTGTAGCATAATTATTCAAACACGCTTCTGATTGTTGGAGCGATATAAATTGATGAGGCCGTTGGAGTTTCAGCCATGCGTTTTTAGCGTTCATAGCCAGGAGACCCTCTGAAGTGCCTTCCTCCTGTAGATATCAACATGCTCTTTGAAGGAGGTTAAATGAGAATCAGTTGTGACACCCAGCAAATTGTTCGGATTGCAATTGTTGGACGCGGGGAGTCATCGATGTAATTGGGTCGACAGTAGGGCTTCTTCGGGGACAGTTTTCGACGCACTTAAAGACAGATTGTTATGAAGACACCACTGTTGAATGTTATAAATGGCAACTTGGGCTTCCGTGTGAAGAGCTAGAGTAGTCATTTCTGTGCAGGCCGGTGCAGTGCAATAAGACACCCCAGCTTGTGACTGACAGTCTGTGTCTAGGTGATATTGCGCTCCTCATATATTGGTGTCATTCTTTAAAATATTCTCATTTAGATCATTCAGCAAAATGTTGAACTGGGCATCATCCATCCTCATGTACCGCTGGAATTTAAATGTATCGTGACTATTTTAAACCGTCGCTTTTCATCTCTGTCTACTATCCATTAACGAACCCAACAGCTTCGTTTTTTGCGATGACTTAAAAATAATTAAAATATAATTATATAAATACCGCCTTGAAAATCGCATTTAAAAGTCGCACGACAAAATATCGCGCATCGTGTTTGTACCCTGAGTAAGTTGGTAATCTCCCGTACGTGTTTGGTGCTGCGTTCAACTTTCCTTCATTGCCTCAGTATGGCTCTCCGATATACTGTATAGTAATAGCTTGCTTGACTTTGTGCTTTCCCTCACCCCGTGCGGGGAACCGGATCTGTACGGTAAGGGGCGCGTCCATAGAGGAGTGGCCTTCCGATATATGGAGGTTAACTGCGAATAAGGCCTAATGGACCACCAGAGGCAGGTCTAACAGGGGAGAGGTGCCAGGGGGTGATACCGCTGGGACGCACAAAACTCTCAACTACATATATTCAGTACTAATCAGTGCTTAAAGTAAAACAATTCTCACCTGTAGTCCATTTCCATATCCGACCTCTTTTCCTCGTGATTGTAGAATTTGTGCAGTTGGCACTCCTCCGACTTCGTCTTCTGCAGAGCAAGGGGAAGAGGCGGAATCTCGATTTGGGATGTTGATCTCATGAGGGGATAGAGGAGGAGGTGGAGGAGAGGAGAGGAGCAGACTCGATTGGCTGTGGATTGTTCCAGATGAAGGGGAGGCGACGTCAGGCAGGCGAGGTTCAGTGAGTGAGCCAACGTGGTGTGGGAGAGAGCACCCCAGGACACGAGAACGGAAGGCACCCCGACGAGGGAGGCAGAGAGAGAGAGAGAGTGCTCGCTTAAGCAGTAATCAATGACGTTATTGCATACCGACGAAGCGCAGTAGAACTATGCGACCACGGAGTAGGTGGAAGAGGAGTTGCTGGAACGCCAGACTCTTCCCAAATTCTCTCCTCTGCTGCTGGAGCACGCGGGGGGGGGGGGTGAGGGAAGAGAGAGCGAGGAGCTGAGAACTAGTTTAAAGTGATACGCGCCCGCGTGCAACCTTGCTTTTCTCAAAGCACACTTGCAAGGTGGCAGCTGAGAAAGAAGAAGAAGAAGGGAGCAACTGCTGTGTCGCAATGCGGAGCAGAAGAAGTCATGTTCTGATTCCGGCGTAAGCCAGTAAGCTGCATGTCATTGTTTCAGTGGAATTCCAAGTATGCCGCGCTGTGTGTGAGAGAGAGAGAGCATAGAGGTCTCCCCCTTCTCTAACGATCGGCATTCCACTGGTCGACGCGCCATCCACTCCGCAGCGAAGGAAGAGCTGGAGAGAGTTGGCGTTCGACGTGCGTGCACACAGCAACACAACACAGCGTGCGTGCGTGTGTGCGAGAGAGAGAGAGAGAGATCCAGAGAGAGCTGGAGGTTTAACGACCCGCCAACCAGCCAAGTCATCCTCCAGTCAGAGAGTAAAAATTCCACGACTGTCTGCTAACCTCAGCTAGCTACAGCTGGCGGCAGACAGGACTGACTGTAAGCGGGGAGTTGCTTATTGCTGCTGGTGTACACACAGCAAAAGTAGAAACTCAAAGACGTCACCTTCCGAAGGAATTCCACTCTCTCTCTCTCTCGCGCGCGGGGTAATATTTACAAGAGGAGGGAGACCTCACTTGGCCTGAAAGAATCTTCTGTGTAAACACTCCCGGATCGCCGACTTGAATTAACCGACAGAAGTGTTTCATTTGGAGACCGTGTGTGTCTAACTGAATATGCATGCTTGCCCTTTTTCACTAAGCTGTAAACTTATTCAGATATTTATATCCTGAACGATTTGCCAGATAAGGAGGGATCGCAGAGGCATCAACTATACTGTAGGAATTCCTTCCATTCCAGACACACACACGCAGCTTGGCACAGCAATCCCAAGATGAGGTGCAGCTGAGGCATTTGTTGTCTTGATCCTGGATATCCGCCCCCACACCGAGCCAGCTATACTAGAACCACTCCGCGTCCGTCGCCTTTTCTGCAATATGCTCGCAATTCGGCACCTCGTACCCCCGCCACTTAGGCACACTAGCACACATTCTTCGCATACTAGCTCTGGCTTTACTCCGCGTTTTATGGAGTAGACGGGCTAGGGGGAAATATTTGCATGTTTTCAACTTATTTGGAACATCTGACCGTCATTAGTGTGTACGTCTACTATTAATTAAAATTCATATGTAAAGCATCCCGCATGTTCCAAATACTTTCAAAATCAATGGTACGATTTTAAACGAGGGAATACTGTACAGGTGGCAAAGAGAAGACCCTGACAAGTAGCATTCAACTGGTTTCTGAACGCTGCTTCTGCCTCATCAAGAATTCCTACAGGGTATATAGCAGAGATGGAAGCGGTCGACATTTTTCAAACCTAACCCGTCCGGTTTTAGAAGTTTTGTACCCACCCGACGATCCAGTTAACCGATTGAAGCGTCATACACTATAGGGTGAGTCAGAAGTCTCCATACAAATAATCGTAATCGATATTAGATAGCAGTTTGAACAGCAGTTCAATTCAGCAGATTGCAGGGAGAGTGGTAATCGATAATTGTATTGAGACTTTTGACTCACCCTGTATAACAGGGGTCAATAAACTTTCTGACCCGTGGGCCAAATCAAGAGCCGGCTGAGGGCCAAACGAACTGAACAACAACGAAAAATCAAATTTGTAACAATTTCATTTGATTTTTTAATGAAATTTTAAGAAAATCAATGCACCGAGTGGTGCTGTCTGTGCTTGCACAGCCTGGTAATGTCGGGCAGAAAGGATGAAGTGAAGAGAGTACGAATATCTTTCAGGTGGAGATCCGACAGCTGCGCACGAAGACGATTCTTCGTCTATTTATCTTGCTGAATAGCTGCTCGTAGCAGTTGTACGTACTCCCGAAGATCGCGATGATGCGGCGGACGTGCTTAGCAATTTCAGGGAGGCGGGGAAGTGGTCAATAAAGAAAGACAGTGCTTGGGCCAGAAGCTGCCAGAAACTTCCCACGCCACCCGTCGTCACCAGGTAGGGTCCTAAAACTCCACGGCATTGGGAAGTTTTTCTCCGTGAAAAAGGTGGCGATCTGGGCCCTGAGCTTCCAAACGCGACCCAGCATGTTTCCGCGAGACAGTCAGCGGACTTCGCAGAAGTAGAGGAAATCGCCGTAT
>JAUYWV010124336.1:0-11539 GCA_032274565.1 Nematoplana nigrocapitula
CCCTCATCCTGACACAGAGGAAAAGCTTCGAGACTATAATCTCTTCATTGTGATGATTTTCCAGGGAATACTCTTATTTAGAATACCAATGTGTATGAAAGAAATTTCAGCATCAATTTACCATTTTCCCCCAGATATCAGGAATGGTCTCTTCTTTTCAACTGCTTTAAACAGGAGGTCTTCATTCATTCACGTTTCTGTAGACTCGTCATACACAACGTCCACAAAGATCTACCACCCCAGTTGAATGGCGCATTATTTGCTTTTATCTCCCTAGTCTACTACCGATCACAACGCTAATTTTCCCAAAATCGATAGTCAACTAAATCACAAAATTACCGTTCATCGGCCGATTTCGATTTTAGTTTAGTACATTTTCAAACTGTTGGTCTAATAGTGGTCGTACACAGTATTTTAAATCACGTTATATTTAAATTTATTCTACAGAACATCCTGCGGGCAGATATTTCGAAGTGGTTCTCTATTCTCACTAAATACATTTATTTTTCGCTTAGATCAAAGTAAAGCTGCAATCAACCGTCATTTTGTGCTCGTCAAGCTTGGTCAGACATAAATGATCTCTCTATCCGTATATATGCAGTGTTCCATAGCCGATCGAAATTCTCTCCCCGTTCCATCCACTCGAGGGGGAACCGGAGCAAAGGTGACCCACTTTGTGGGGCGCCGCCTCGTTAGCTCTGAAAGTGGGCACTCTTGTTGGTTGGTAAGTGACGGAGGAGGCAGGAGACAAACTGTCCGCCATCAAGGAATTTCATACATATACTTTAACATACTGTACAAGTAGGTCGGGATAGAAAGCGGCGTAGAGAGAGGCCTCCGCTGGGCTATTCAGATTCGCTCGTTGTCATCCTGCAATCCTGTACTCCCTCCGGTTCTCTTCCTTCATCGGTCCTCCATCAATGACAGGAAGGAAATTCTTGACATGATAGCCTCCTTGGGACGTGACAGGGAGCTGTCACGCCACACGCAAAAATCCGTCCAAAAATCAACGAACTGCTTTCAAAAATGGACTGCGTAGAAAACAGAGTGCTTTTCTGAAAAAAGTCATAATAAAACTAATACAACAATTAGGTCAAAATCAACTATCGACATGCAACGAATTCCAATTCACAATCACACTACTTTCACACAGGACCTTTCGCCATTCAAAGCCTCTGCGAGTTAAAGCCGAGGACTATATACGTTAAAACAAGACGGAAGACTTCTACAGTGTGGGAAATTTGAACTGAGACTAATAACACAGTAGAACTTGTTGTACCACTGAATTAACTGAAGGAGGAGTGAGATGGCATTGATAATTGCTACGAAAGCATTGGTGGTTTATCCGAAAAACAACATATCTGGCTACGTCGCTTTCAAAGATGGCTGGAAATCCGAGGTTTAAACAGACGATTTAGGTAGCGCTGAATATATGTGAAACTTGTCTCCCGTGAGGGGAGTTGAAATATCCATCCCCAGCGATTGTTTTCATTTTCACAACAGACATTCTGTCTTTTTGACATGAGAAATCACACGTGTCGCAAGCGTTTGCTGAAGTGTTTCCGTTTTTTGGTAAAACTACAATTTGCTGATTTTTGCTCTTATTTAATATATAAAGTACCTCTTGAAAACCAAAGGAAAATGAGAAAGCTGCTTCTAATAATGGATTGAAAAAGGTGTCTATTCTTTCTTTCATTTTTGTGTATATACATAGTATATGTTTGTGTATTATTACTTGTATATACAATAGACTGTGTTTCCGTGATTTCTTAGGATGCATTCCAAGCGATTCCTATAGTATAACTAATTTTTACTATCATTAAAATGATTATTGAAATTGGATAAAAATAACTATGTTTTCTCGCTGTTTAAATTCAGCCTCAGTTGAAAGTCTTCACACCACATATGGGAGTTGGTCTTCCGCTCAATAGTGCAGTTCTCGGTGAACGCTGAGAATTATTTGGAAACATAAACGACTCGGTTTAACTTTGCTGAACTGTCACATTATATGCATAAATTATTGCTGAATAATTAGGTTATCTGCCTGTATAGTTGCAATTCTACTTTGTGGTGAGATCTATGTATGAATTCTAATGATTCAAATTCCTAAATGACTAATTGAGTATCTTCTGTTTTTCATAAGAAATATCCGCACTCTCAAGTTCTGCTATCCGACTGTTTTCTAACTGCGAACTACAGTACTGTAATTGCCATTGAAAACCAATTCCTTATTAATTTTCTTCGGTCGACACTGCTGCTACGAACCTTAAGTTTAACCTAGATAATAACTCTAAAAATTGTAGAATAATTATTTTGTTTCTGCGAAAGTATTTCTTTATTGTATTGTATATAAATACATTTGTTTATATCGCGTTGCCATGAAAACATTTATATACAGTTACAAGCTCAAATTCAAAATTATCAAATTCAAAAGCGTCCTCACCTTGTCTGTCACCTTGTACCGTCAATATGTCGTGTCTGACTTCTGGCGATACCCATGACACGACTTCTCCATCCCGAGCGATTCTGCATCTATTCCCTTCTGTGTGAGTGAGAGTCCTGTTGCATCCTTCACATCGTCCAACCATGTTGTTCTTCTTCCTTGTCCTTCGCATTTCTCATTACATGCCCAAAGTAATAAAGCTTCTGCTTAACTGCCGTGGAGCTTAACGGCATTGGTTCTCCTACTTCTTCAAGAAATGATTTGTTGGTTCTCGTTGCTGTTCATGGGACTCGCAACATTCTTCTCCAGCACCATACATCTCGAATGATTCAATTTTCTTCTTTTGCTTTTCCTCACTGTCCAAGTCTCGCACCCATACGGCACAATTGGGAAAACACGTGCCCTTATAAGGATTTTTGTCCTTCCAATTTTCTGTAAACCCGACATCACTACTCGTGCCATATTCGTATTTGGATTCCTTCCTTACAAGTGCCCTAACAAGTCCATAGTCGTACTAACAAGCTCATACGCACACTTAGCTATTTTTCATTTCGTGTAAGCAAGTTCAAATTCGCACTTATAGCAAATTCAATCTAACGCACGCATTAATCCTCCGGAACCACAACAAGATTTTTTAAATGTGCCTTTAATTGAAACAATTATTTGGAAACAGCCATATACAGAATGCACAAACAATCAAAATATAAAATCTCCGGGATTTAATGCACTGTTGAAGTGTCGAGAAATCTCCCGACAATAACCAGAAACTATCCAAACCGGTACAACGTTATGCAAACGAAAACGTGTTACCAGTTAAAAGTCGCAGATTTTCACATACCCTTATCTGAAAATACCAAAAAACTGTTATCTTCCTGTAAAACACCCAGAACTGTTAATGTAATCGAAAATTATTATTATTACTATAGAAATTAAATTGTTATCCAATTTGAACTTGTTAAGTGTGAACTGGAGTTTGCTAAGTGCGAATTAGAACTTGCCCACACGAATTTGATTTTGCTAAGTGCGAGTTTGAGCTTGTTAATACGATTTTGAACCTGCTAATAAGTCAAATTTGAGCTTATAATGGTATAGAATATACGTACGTGTTTGAATGTTGAACATCTGAGTAGGTGATTGTACTGTACTGCTGCATATAAGGGCAATAAGGAATAGGCGAAATAAAACAATAAAAATGCCTTTTTTGTTATTTTAGTTTAGTTATGTTGACAAGCAGAGAGTAACCTTCTGAAGATTGAATAAAGAAAAAAAAACACTGTAAAAAAGAATGCTTTAATTCTGACGTTTCGAGCCGCAACTACGACTCATTACCATAGAATAGAAACCCAACAGTGTGACACAGAAAATATACGATTAACTATGCTTAGGTGACCTAGAGTTAAGCAGTAGCATGATTAGTTTATGATATTTTGTAAATCATTTGACTAATTTTGTTGAGAGCCGTAGAGTTAAGAAGTAGAATGATATTATTATTATGTTATGTTTACATTAATTGTGCACAAAAACGTTTTTATTATTATTTTATGTATATCTTGATTGATTGATAATATTGACAAGGAAGAAAAATAACAATCACGGTTTTATTGTATATACAGCAAATATGGATAACAATGCTGATGTAACTGAACAATAATGTTAGATTAATAAATAATTACAGTCAGTTTCTATGAATTGTGGAAAACTCCTAACCGAAAACATTCTCATTGTTATGATAACAGAGTACACAAATGCTCAACTGATCATAGTACAAACATCAAAAATGGTATTTTGTTCCTTATATACTCTATGACAAAAAACGTCAATCAAATTTATTATACAATGAGAAGGCAACAAACAGCACAAAAGCGATAGTGTATGTGAATGGATTTTAAAACACGTGGAACAATTTCAATTTCTTTGTAGAAACGCTTCGATGAAATTAAAATAACAGCACAACTATCAAAACCAAAAGATGTAAAGAAAATAGTATATTGTCAAATCTCCAGGAGACATCAAAAAATATGTATACGGTAACACCAGAAAGATGCTTTGTTTACAAAAAAAACTAACTCCCTCTCTCTTACGGGTTGTGGGAGTCTTCAGTATTTGTTCACATATTGAATCAATATAATACAATGTACAATACAGTACACTAGAACATCAGACTTATTAAATCTGGCATTTGTGTGCCGTATCTTTTCTCATCATCCCTATATAATCAATCACATAACAAACACAAACTACATAGAAACAGATAAAGTCCTCCATTAAATTCAGGAGTTTGGGTGTGATAATACTTCACGAGAATTTATAGTTCGTAAACCTTGTTATGATGACTTTGCTTATACGAATTGTTCTGTGATATTGGTCGAGCCGAAAGACAATTGGTGTCGCTATTTTAGAGTAATACTGTGATTACTTCCAGTCTGAAGTACAGAGATCCGTGTAGCACTGCATGTACACGCTCAACCGCTAAACGACGTAGTGTATCAACTATTAATATTTATTACTAAAAATTTCTAAATTTTCATCTTCATCAATGCCTATATCCACATATAATTTAAAATCAAACGACAATAAAGTACTACTTGACTTCAACTGAAAACATCATTTTGGAAAAAATAAAATGCTTATTTGAATAGTAATAAACAAGCTCTGGTTGGCGCAATGTAATTGCAAATACAGGCTGCTTTCATTTGCTTTCGGTTTACTTTGGAAGGCTAACTCAGTTTTGTTTGACTGTATAGTGGTTTCGATTTTGGTTTGGTTTCGTGGAGTGTAGGGCCCTTGAATAATTTTGGAATAAGGTATAGTTTGAGTTTCGGTTAGGTTTAGAGGTAAAAGCTGTTGTTGAATGCACAAATGGTTGGTTTTGCTTTTTAACGTGATTGATAGACTTAAAGTGTTGTTTATTGAAGATAGAGAAGTTGGAAAAAATATAGCCAGAAAGGTAGCAGGGGAATTTTCTTATGCTGGATGATACGTGAGCGCTAAATTTTTCAGCGCATCTGCCGGTTGACGTAATTGTACTGTACGGTTGCAGTAAGTGAAGTGTTGGTGTTCTTAGCTGTGCTGGGTTGGATGGGTCATTGTGTTACCTGAATGCGACCAAACGTAATGATGAGTTTAGTTGATACTAATCATTCAAAAATCTTATAATTTAAAAAACTGGTATCAATTTGAAAGTTTTTAGAAAACGATTTCAAGTAACTTGTTTTGAACCGAAACGAACGGAAAATGTGCCAGCTTCTTCATGTACTAGTATTGTTTATATAGAGTATTGCAGTATTATATTCGATAGCCTGTAGCTCCTGTACCCTAAGTTAGGAGTCTCGTGGGGGAAGAATCCGATAATTTCTGTATCACCCTGCCCGCCCAGTGATTCTGCCAAAGTGGTGAGGTTTGTGTCCAATAATAATGTTTTTTTTCAAAAAAAGAACGCGCTTAACTAAATTTAACCTCACCAGCAACTTTTCCAGTAAATTTAACGAAGTTCGGGTATCCTTTCCTAGTAAGAATCGTGCAACTGGTTGAACAAGGAGCAGCTGCATGAGTTGACAGGGCACGCTTCTCTATGTCTGCATCCGAGCAGATCTATTCTTGGTACTCTTGCATAATTGAAAACTTTTACGAATAAAGCAAATCGAGTATTGCACGTGTTGACTGGTTTGACTCTTGCTTGGAAAATTTCATTCCGTTTCTAGACTACTCAAACATGGTCGTTTGAAATTACCGAATAGAATGAGCTCACAAAAAACTGTGGACAATGGACAAATTCAAGAACTGCATTATTTTCAATATACTCGTTTCAGTAACTTCAACTAGGAAGATTTAATTGGAGATAAACAACGACCCTCCCTCAAAATATAAAAAAATAATCACAATAAAACTGGGATTGATTCAATTTCTTTTCACTCTTTTCAAATAATATTGTTTGAATAGAGCAACCCTATAAACCTTGCATTAAATTGCTGAAGTGTCATGAAAATGAACCAAAGAATACATCGCATTTTATTGTGCTTATCAATTAAAATTATCCTCTGAGCGAAACACCAACGTTAAAAATCAGTTATCACTGTGCAAGATGTTTGCAGCTAGATCCTACAGTATAGTACCAAAAGGACAAACTACAGTACATTATAAAAGGAGTTCGTAAATTAGAAAATGTGACTTGTGACGTCTATGCATAGAGCAAACACTACACACACGGAAAAGTTCCAATGTCTACAGAAAAAATGTCAGCTACCACTGTTTGTAACGAGTCCCTTAATTCATCAACTAAGCTGAAAAAAAGTCGTAGATATTGGACATCAAAACAGCCTGCAAATTTGCGGCGTAATCAAGTAAGGTTATTTGCAACGACAAACTTAAACTCAGACGTGCTTTCCTCCTTATTTAAAGACTTTCGCAACCTGAAAAAGTACGACATGTAGGCACTGTGCAACACTGCATTGGAACGATGAAGCAGAGAGTGTTGCAAACTATTTCTCAAAGAAGAAAGAACAGCACAAGAGACATGAAAAGGTATTGAAGGGCATTTTTCTGTTTATGCAATTTTCAGATTTATTCCATCCAATACATGGCAAACTTTGCTGTATTATTTGGCAAGGAATTTAGAATTTTCTAACATGACAAAATATCAGTATATCATTATTATTGACAAACCTTCATCATTGCCAAAAGTGTTTTTCTTTATTCCTTATTTATTTAAATATTAGTGAAGAGACACCTTTGTCTCCAATTGGAGCTTTTTATGTCTCTCTACCTTACGTGGTAATACTAAAAATATCGTCGTGGTTTATCAGTTTGACAATAATTGGGCTGTACTATGTTTACATTAAACGAGTTATTTTTCAATTGGCTAATATCTTTGAAATTGTTAAAAACATGGAATGGTGAATTTTATATGGCAATTTACATCCCTTTTGCGTTGCTGACGTTGCTCACTTTCCCTGTTTGACCTTTCGCAAAACAATTGGATTTCACAGTTGTAGATCACATTTTTGAGTATTCTTTCCATAGAACTGAAGATTGCTCAGATAGGCCGTATATGGGTATACTGTATAAGTTTACCAAGTTGGAGTTGTACCTGCCTTACTTGCTGCAGATAAAGACTGATATTAGATAATAAGCATTGCATCCAATTACTGATAGGTGTACTATGTTGTACAGTATATCTATATGATTAGACATCATATGCCCTCCACGGAGTTTTGTATAACTCTAACTTGCAGTCCAATAAATGTATTCTAATTTGGCTTTGATAAAGTAGTAAAGTGGACTACTACTCCCTTTTACATTATTGATAGGGTTAACTGTCGTATATACTGTAGGCATAAACTTGAATTTTTGTTGTGTATCGCATGCCCAGTAAAGACATCCAATGCAAACTGCACATTTTTCATGAAGTAAAAATATCATCAAAGTGTTGTTGTTCTCTGCGTGCAGTTGCTTTACACATGAGCTTAATTTTCGACTTCAATTGTTTTACAGTCTTATTTCGTTTAACCGGTTCGCCCTTTCCTCTTCTTGTGTAGACGAGTGTCAATTCGTGTCTTTTTTCCGTGGCGCTTGTTAAACAATTGAGTGCATGGTTAAGACCAGATTCATTTTCGTGATTAAAATAACAATCACGTTTATTCCCAATCAATTTCTACTTTACCAGTTAGGCCATAGGTGCACCAATTCTTGACAGCGCCCTCCTTCGCATTTTCCTGAATCAGAGACTTTGTCATTCCGTCTCGCCTGACCTGATGTCTAAAAATGACAATTTTCTATTCAATTACTGATTCCATTAGAATTTTCGGTTGTTTCCAGCACACTCCGTTTATATCATCTCCAATACTTGATCATTGGTCATTTTTTCTCTCCATGAGATACCAAGCAGCCTACGACGATAACACTTCATTTCGAAAGCTTCTATCCTCTTCCTTACTTTGTTGTTAATAGTCTAGATTTCACAATCATAAAGTATAGGACACCGTTTCCCATTGGCGTCATCAGCTTGCTCCTTGTCTTCGGCTACATTTTTCTTGCTTTCCAGATGTTCTCAACCTTTTGCAAATCTAATGAATAATTGAAAAATCTTTTCCCGTTTGCTTCAAAATAGACGCAGTCTTATCTTTTTATAATTGTACGGATATTCTCAACAAACAGGCGCGGTGATGACTGCTTTTTAATACGGTTCTTCAATTTATATATGACAAGCTTTTGATGCCAAGCATATCATGTACATAGATATTGTTCATTATAAGTTTAAAGTTATATCCAACTGCAAATACGAAGCAAATTTTATTTTCACCATAAGCAGAACTCATTGCCACACAACTAACTCCAAATCATTGCAAAAGCTCTACCAATATTCACCTCAATAAAAAAACTACTGAATACTACTATACAATCAAGCAAAACTACGCCAGCTTCTCTTGCAGAACAGCCCATATCCAACCCTAGTCATTATAAACCCAACCCCAGTCAATATAACAGACACCGAAAGTATTCCCACACACAAATAAAACTACCCAACACTCAACAAACCAAACTAAAAAATCGAAACCACTAATAGACATAAGCAAAACTGCGCATTTGCCTCCCATAGTAAAACAAAACCAAGCAAAAGCTCCTAAAATTTACTAAAATAAGTTCTCATCTTTACCGTTAAATCAGGCGGAAAGTTTTCTGCTACTAGGGACATGTTATTTAATATCACGCGTTCACCTTGTTACAATTCTAATCAGTGCATTAAGATTAGCCTACATTATATTTGTCACGCGTGAAACTACGTCTTGTATGTCTTGTAGAAATTAGCGGTCAATTTCAGAAGCAAATCACGACGCGTGTTGATTAAGTGAACCCGATGTGGTTGGTTCTTCACTCAACTGTTTTTTCTTATTTTTATGCGTTTTGTTTCAAGTTCTGTTGCTCTTTGATATCTGGCAATGTTGCAGGAACTACAGTACATAGTTACAGACAAACCAGTTACCCATCATTCACTTTGTTTGCTTATTTACATATCTCATGCTTGGCAAATACAACACTATGTACTGTATACATGTTGATACAACACGTTAAAAGACGCATTTTAAAAGTGTTTCAGTTAGATGGGAGTGAGGGAAATTTACTATGTCAAAGTGTAGATAGTTTTGGTTCTTACATGTATGTGTCTCTGGTAGTAAACGGCGGCACAGGGCGTCTCGGTGCAGTTGTTCTGATGATAGTGTTGTGATGATGATTCTGTGAATGTGGACTTAGATGCCGATAATGATGATTACGTTCGTGCAGTGGACGCCGGATGTAGGGCATAGCCACACCAGATTGTTGGTACCATCTATCGAAAGTCTTGTACTCGTATCTGTAGGACTCCATGGGCAATTGCGAGAGAGATCGGCTGTGGTTGATAGAGTCGTTCGATTTGCGACTCCAGGGGGCAAACACATGGAGGAACACCTTGCGAAATTTCTGACCAAGGGCGCAGTAGAGAACAAAATTGATGCTCGAATTGAAGACGACAAGGAAGTTCCTCACCTCGGACACGATGCCCCAACCGTTGGGAATTTTCGGACAGTCGTAGATGCCGAAGTAGATATTGAAAACGAGCGCGGGCAGTTGACAGACTATGAACACACTGACAATACCAATGATCATAGTGGTCACGTGCTTGTCCCTGTAGTTGTTCACCCGCATATCCAGCCGGCGATTTCGGCGCGAGCGTTGGACGGCCCTGATCAGCATATAGTTCATCGAACAGAGAGTGCCGAGAGGAACCAGGAACATGACCAGAATGTAGCCCCATGTGTAGTAAATGACGTGAAAGCTGGTTTTGTGGGTCTTGTTGGAAGCGGTGATGATCTCGCAGAGGCTCTCCACCGTCGAATTGACCACTGTAAGGGGGAAAGGGCGGGTCAGTTCGAAGCAGCGCGGAATGTTGTAAACAATGGAGGTAAAGGAGACTACCACAACTCCCCAAATCGCCTTCTTGATGGTGCACATGGTGACGGCTTTGAGTGGGTAGCGGACGGCGATGAAGCGCTCGACAGTGAAGCAGACGGTGATCCAGATGGTCGCTGTCTGGGCAGTAAGCGCGATCGGATAGAAGAAGGGGGTCACGGCCTCACTCACCGCCCGAGTATGCGCCCCGACACCCATAATGTGTTCGAGGGAGGTGAGAAAGAATGCCGAGATGAGCAGGATGGAATCCCAGATAGCTAGCGAGATGAGATAGATAGAGATATGGGATCGCATCGCCCGATTGTACAGCGTTCCTACCGAGAGACCGTTGCCTACCAGACCCAGTATGATCACAAAGATAACAATGTAGCCATTGAGGATGCGGTTCAGACGACTGACAATGTCTTCTTGGACGTACATGTCCGTAGCCACGTTTTGCTTGGGCATTGTGTTGTTGAAATTAGGGAAATGAAGAAAAGTGACTTTGAGGGAAAACTTTGCAAAAACCAGAATATGTAGTATTGATTTGAGCGAAGGTTATTGGTTGCTGAGCGCGACTCGAAACCAGCCAATGAAATAACGAACGCGTTGAATAGTTATCCAGTTGGAAACAAATATAGTTGGACGGCTTAGCAGATGAATTGTGCACATTCCCTTAAAAGCATGAAAATTTGGCTCATGGTTAGAGTAACACAATACAAAGATTTTTAGTCCAGGGGTCACCGGAAATTGCACCCCGTATGGCCGCCATCTTGGATATCAAAATGGCCGCCATTGTCGATCTGATTTGTTGAATATCTCCGTAACTAGTTGAAATATTGAGACAGTTGAAATGCCTATACCCACATTTTAAGGGTCTATAAATCCAATGGTGGAATAAACTATTTGAAATATGTGGCCGCTATCTTGAAATCTAAAATGGCCGCCATTCACAAGCTATTTTCAGACTTTTAAAGTTCAATATGTCACAAAAAATACGCTACTTTTTAATGGATTATCTAAACAAAACAAACCAAAACATTTCAATTAAAACTATATTATACATAACTTATTAATACTTTAGGGGAAAGTGCACAATCGATCTTTTTTCGGACCTAAGCGGCCCCACTACAGTATGTACGTCTATGGTAGTAGTATACTATAGCTACACTC
>JAUYWV010124347.1:0-11538 GCA_032274565.1 Nematoplana nigrocapitula
GTGTTGCCACCTGCCGAGTCTCCAATCCTGAGCCCGCTGCCGCTCACCTAGTTTCTGGACAGTCGCTGAAATTAATCATGAAAGGTTGACCTAGCCGAGAATCGAACCAGTCAACATCGGTGTTCGTCACAAGCGTGTTGCCACTACACCACATATATCCGACTAAATTATGCGGACGACCTTTTTAAAATTCCGACTTTTTGTTTACAATTTTTTATATATTACTACTTTTTATAGACTACTTTTTAATGGCTGACATTTTATTATTTACGACTTTTCACCACGAATCCGAATATTTTTTCTCTTGGATAGTGTTTCTAATTTAAAACTATTGAAATGCTTCCACGGGAATGGAGACAACAATTGAATTGCATCCTTATTGGAAGTATATTGATTTGGTTACATCCCGAGCTAGCACACGCGTTTAACATGTATGTTTTTAATTAATTCCAATTATATCGAGAGTTTGGATAGAATGTTGCTGCTGTTTTATCTGAGCCAGTCTATACGTGTGTAGAGTACAGATAGCTAGCCGTCATGTATGCATGTCTATTTTCACGGGGTCGATTTTCCACATTCAACAATTCCCAACATATTGGGCTGCCTGGGATATACTGCATATTGGGACTCAAGTTGCCATCGCGGGAATCTGAGTCAAACGGGTTGGTGAATTTCACGGCTCGAAACACAGCAAATAATTAGGATTCTAATCTGAACAGACGTTCTCCTAATGAAACGGCACTACAAACTCTGCGACCTCGCACAGAAGGGGAAAACCTCTGGGGAGAGGGGATTAGTCTGAAAATGCTGATGAAAATAGAGAGACGTGGAGAGGGCAGCGTGCAGGGGGAGGAGATCTGGGATTCCGAACTTTCTCCGTTCCTTCTGTCAGATTCTCAAGCGTCTCAGTATAGAACAAGCAGTATGTCCAACAGAAGCCATGTGTATTATTTGGATAATTTATAACTTGGTGATCTGTCGCGATCTGTACGCTTATGACTCGAGAACGGAACATGGCAGAGGGTTGCAAAGGGTCTCAAATGAACCGGCGTTTCACTGGAAGAAACATAGGCCCATTAAAAGGGCATTTATAATAGAAAGACAATTTTAAATTATTTCAAACCAGGTAAAAACATGCGATATTTAAAATAACACTATTAGGTTTTATTTTACTACTAATAAATTTGAGAGTAGTATACCTCGATTTTTTTAAGTAAAATTGGTTACTTTTCTAGAGGTCATTTTATGACTAGCCCATTAACCCCCGTTTGGTTGACCCCGATTTGATCCAAAGAAAGTATTTCTCAACAATATTCTTCTCTCTGCCTTTTCCTACTGAATCATCAGAATAAATATTTTCTACTTGAAAGTTTGGTTGTTTCCTGGGTATTTCATTGCCCTATGTATCCCTCAAGCGAAGCCGGATACCTCGCTAATTACTATATATATATAAAGATTTGTTTGCCAAAAAAAATCTATTAAAGGTATAAAATAAATTTTGTGTTTTCACGAGGGTAGACCCGAAGATAATTTGTCTCAGACATGACCCATTAAGCATTCCTAGCCCCATCCAACTTTGCGTTGATTTTTTCACCTTATGGTGAAGGAGGATGATGATGAGAATCTGCGACGCGAAGGACTAATCTTTTTCAATCGTGTGGTGATCTGTGATGATACCTGGGCCTACACCTTTGAGTCTGAATTTAAGCGCTCTCCTGGATTTCCAAGAGCAACCAAAGCTGTCCGATCTTTCGCTGCCCTCACGTTCTTCGACTAACAAGGCTTTGTGTTCGATTTTCCTGTTCACCTCCAAGTGAACATCATTAGGTACCGTCTTCTATTAGAAGGTTGGAAACCACACACGCCAATTGTGCCTGTTCTCAGCTTTCCTTTTTGCAATCCCGATGTTTTTACTTCCGCTGTATTTATTCATATCATCTCCCCAAGTTTCTATTTCACGACCTGTCCCGTTTCCCTTCTATCATGCCTTCTATAACCAAAGCAGGTAGCTGCCCTGAGTGTCCTCTCATTTTTTCTTTTGATCAGACTTCAACTAAGTATATCTTATTTCCAATTCTTTTCAATGTTTCCATTGGTCACCTTTTTTAGTCCAACTTATCTTCAAAAGTCTTCTGTAACACCACCTTTTAAATGCGTGTAGTTTTTCAGATTTTTTTGCTAAATGTCCATGCTTAGCTAGCATACCCTATTCTATTGAAAAATGTAAATATTTAGTAATCTTTTCTTCAAGTTAAGGTTGATGTGACTTCTCAAGAATTCATTAAATTTCCAAAAGTCACTTTTTGCCTTTCCAATTCTTCTTCTTACTTCTTCCTCGTATTTACCATCATCTGTAATCCAACTTCTTCTGTCACTTGTTCAAGTTCTTTGCCATCAACTTTGATTTCACATTTTATTTTTTCCTTTTAGTCTATTACCATTATTTTAGTCTTTTTAGCGTTCAGGCTCATTAAAAACTCCATACTAAGTGCATTAACCATTTGCTGCAATCCACCTTCAACATGATATCGAAACATGGAGAATTAAATACCGTTCAGGAAATATAGATATGCATCAGTCAATAATAAGACAACGCTTTCAACTGGTTCTGGTGCTTCGATTACAAGTTTCAGTTTTTTATTACAAAGTTGTAAATGTTCTATTTCGAGGTTTATCTTACACAACGTTTTGTCCCTAAACGATTCATAAAAAATGCCTTCTCTGATGCCACACTCTTTCGCGTACACTCCCGAATGTCTTCTTGTGGTGCTGTTCTGGCTGCAGCTGACCCGCGACCGCAGTCTCCCCCTGAACTGGAAGTCCCACAATCGATAGAAAGCCTTGACCACAAAGTGAGAGAATCACTGCGAAGATGGGAGGCTGGGAATGCCTTCCTCACTCGGCCTACTGTCCATTGCGCGTCTTCTTCGTGTTCCCTCCTATCAAGGAGGAGAGGCTTCGAGGGGAGCGATTTGAGATATCGATTCCATCAACGCAGCGTATCGCCAGTGTCTTAGTGAAGCAGTGTTTCAGTGACCTTTGCAAGAGTGGATTCCAGGATGGAGGACTGTTCGTTTTCGTGACCATTTTCGTTTTCATAAATTATGCATGAATAAATTTTTTGCATGGATGAATATACTGTACACTGCTTTTGGGGGTGACCCTTGTAATCAGTTCAGTAGACATATAAACTAATGCATTAACATGGCTCTTTCTTAAGCTTTCGGTATTTCAAACTACTGTACTGTATAAGGCAGGTTATCTACATATTTCACCAGGCTTCAAAGGTAGATTTGCGCGACAGTCTGTGATCTGCAAAGGACTGTCGGTTAGTCACGTGACCCCATGCATCATTCACATGGGAATAGTTGTTCGATAATTAATTGCTGCTTCGTTTTAGATAGGTACACGGATAACGCTATTATATGCAGTGAGCCATGGTAAACCTATATCAAAACATTGGGAAATTGACGCTAGACACTACCATTCGGTGTTGAAACGATGCTTGATTTATGTGCATCGGCGCATTAGATGGAGAAATCAATTCTGCTTTGTGATAAATAGCAGATAAGGCAAACACATTCGGATAACTAATACGGAGTGAAAAGAGGAGAACCAAGTCCAAGGTGAATATTTATTACTATTGCGACCGGTTTTGATTATTCAACATATAGTCATCTTCGAGTATTCTAAACCGAGTGGCACAATCTCTCTCTCTCTCTCTTCGGTCCCCTGGGAGACGAGTGCAACTTCTTCCTATCGTGGGCCGCTGAAGTTGCCCGTAGAAGACTTCCTTGAGAACTTTGTGGTGCCAGTTTT
Source organism: Nematoplana nigrocapitula (assembly GCA_032274565.1). Classification (NCBI taxonomy): domain Eukaryota; kingdom Metazoa; phylum Platyhelminthes; order Proseriata; family Nematoplanidae; genus Nematoplana; species Nematoplana nigrocapitula. Next base: position 3,820 of record JAUYWV010124347.1, read on the forward strand.
GATAATGTGGCCGGACCAGCGAAGCTGATGACTGATGATGTTTGCTTCGATGCCGAGCACGTTAGCTCGATCGTTTTAACGGAGTTTTTCGTTGGTGGAATTGCTCAAGAGTCTCCAAGTGACAACGATGCATTGTCCAGATTTCGCATGCGTATAGTAGGGTGCTGACGACAACAGCACGAAAGACAACCAGAGTTTGGTTGTAGCTCGTAGGCTTCGGTTGGTGAACACGCGATGTGTGAGTCGTCCATATGCCGCATGCTCACGATGGAATAGGTTTTAGATCTCCTCATCAATATGGTGCCATTGCAGATGACTAGACGATGCCGAGGTAGGGAAAACTAGTCACTTATACTCCAGGTCAGTTCCGTTGATGTTGATGTAGATGATGCGGTACCAGTGTTGTGTCACTTCGTTGCGGTGATGGAGAGTTTGGGTTTTCATCTTGTTGGCCCTAAGGTCAAAAGCCTCGAAGTTGGAGACCTAGCGGTTAGACACAGTAACAAGGACATAAATAACTGATTAAAACAAAGAAGCCTATCCGGTGCTCCAAGATGCGGCTGACCAGGTGTCGTTTCGCCCGTCCCAAGTAGGGCGTCTGCTTGGATCCACGGAGCAAGTTAAATTTATAAAAGACTCCAGCCTTGACGCAAAGAGGTGTTGTGTTAAAAGCGTTTCAACATTTTCTCGAGGCCAATGGAAGGAGGACCACGAAATGGAAGAGAAACACAATGGGAGAAACTTTCAAATGAGACCCTAGACAGTGGAAGGGGATTTACCTATAGAATAAAGAAAACTAGGAAAATGAATAAGAATGAAAGAATTAAGAAAACCATTGACAGTTCGGACTCTCTCGCCCTATCCTTCCTAAGAAATTAAAATGAGCAAATATTAATTTTTTGACTGAAGAACTTTCTTGACATATTGGTCCTTCTGCTCCTTAACATGACCGTGGACATTAATTTTCCTGATGTCTTTGCTATCAATGTCTCCCTGTGATTGAAGTTGATTAAGCTGAATATTGGAAACTAGTCGCAATTGTAATCTATGTTAATTCGCCTTGAGCTTGGCTGTCCTCTATTTACTTCGTATTAATTCTTATTGTTGCATGCGTTGCTTACAAACATTGATCAAAGTTGCTTAATCAAGTTAACGCAACACGAGCACCTGAAAAGTAGAAAGCGCTTCACCCACCCTTGACATAAAAATGAATTCGAAACATTGTCAGTGACAGAACAGAAGCCCCGATTCACAAATACAAACAGAGATATTATGAAAGGGTTAGTACACTTATAGAGTGAGCAATAACATATTTTCTCCGCAAGTTATTTACTCTCTCAGAAGACCTACTCTGGTTTCTTTCGTTGTTTATTTTTAGCGCTTCTTAAACTGATTAAACAAACGTAGTTAAAGTCTTCTGATTTTAATCTTACGTTGACATGTTGACTATATATATAGTAGTTTATCAGCCCCATTCAGACAGCGTAAATCTGAGTAAGACAATTAAATCAATAAGTTTAAAGAGAGGGCGAAGAATGACAACGCTTGGTACTGCCTGTCCATAGGTTTGTTTTAAAAAGAGCAAAATCGGCGTAGTAATGACGAAGCGTTGACAGCAGACACATTTGCTCTTCGGGGATTCATAGAAAAATCTATTTCCGAATTTGAGTGAGGCCACCTCTGCACTTTTTCCAACTTCAATAAAAGAAAAATCAATACAAGCGCTAGCTGAGCTCTTGCGTTACATGCAAGTGCTTTTTTGTCTTTTCTTTCAAATAATGATAATGTAGGAAACATTAGAGGTACGGGTTGAACGCTATATACACTGCCCAAATGGCCAGCAGCCCCGCCCCCGTGCAGCCGCCTTCTCGTGGCGGGCGGGGGGTCCTGCTCCGGCAGGAAAGGTGCTCCATTCCCTAAGACCTCATACGGTCTCTCTCTTTTTACATTCTCTTTTCTCTATCTCTTTCTCTCTCCTCTCTCCTCTCTCATTTTTCTCTCTATATATATATTTTTTTATCTCCAATATCTTATCTCTCTTTCCTTTTCTCTTTCCTCTCTCTCTCTCTCTCTCTTTCTTTTTATCCCTCTTTCCTTTCCGCTATCTCTTTTTTCAGTCCTCTTTTTCTCTCTCTCTTCTCACATCTCTTCAGTCTCTTCTTTTTTCCACTATCCTGTCCTCTACTCTCTCGCTTTTCTCTCTTTTATTTTTTATTTTTCTCTCTCTCTCTGTCTTCTTCTTTCTTTCCTCTATTCAGTTTTCTCTCCTCTCACCTCTTTTTTCTCTCATATCTTTCTTCTCTTCCCTGTCTCTCTCTCGCTCTGTCTCTCTATATATATATATGTCGTCTCTCGCTCTTTCTATGTCTCTCTCTCTCTCTTTCTTTCTGTCTCTCTCTCTCTGTCTGTCTGTCTTTTTCTCTTTCCTCTCTTTTTCTCTCATCTCGCTTTTATCTATCTTTCATCTCTGACGCGTCCCCTGGACTAAGAATTACAAGAGCACAACAACAACCAGCAGCCAAAACCCAGACTAGGAGGTACGCAAGTGTTATACAAGGGATTTAGCACAGGTGAACGCTCGTTTAAGTATTTAATGCTCTCTGTGCTTTAGAAAACGATGTAAAGTCGAATTTCCAATTTTGTTCTATATACGGCAGAGAGATCATGGGGAGAATTCTCAATAATTAGCAGTCATCGTGTTCGACACGGTTGTCAGTAGCCTGTCAACAGCTGACACAGTGTATACTGACAGTGGTTGGTGGGTTGGCATGTGGTGTCAATCAAAGTGGGTGGTGATTTGTTGGATGTGGATTCATTGCATCATTCATCGACAGAGGTGTCGATCGCACAGATCTTGCACACTTCCGTAGTCAGCAGATGACTGGAAGAGGGAATGTGCTACTAGGGGGCAATTATGTCCTTGTCCACCACGCACGGCGCGGGTCACATCGCAATGCCATCAGAGTCTATGGGTCTTTAAAGAGACATAACTTTGCTAATTAGATTATTTCAGCTGCGATATGAAACGAAAACACGCCAATATTCAGCCATCACGTGCGAGGCTACATGTCGACTGGTTTATATTATAGGAATCGCGTCAATTCCATTCTGACTTACTATCTCTCCTCCTCTCTCCTTGCATTCGGCCTGAACAGTCCTTTTTCTGCATGGGCGTGCATAATGTTTCAGCAGCTCCTGAGTAGGTGATTCTCTTCTTTCTATAGATGTCCAGTGCAGACCAGTGTTCTGTCCTGAGCTGTGCTATTATCGCCTCTTCCTTCATCATGTCAGCTGGTTTTCCTCTTTCATAGTTTCACTTATTTTTCTTGATTGGAAACATGTTTATTAAATCAAGACTGAGTTTGCAGAGCAACATATAAGGTTTGTTTATCAATTATTTACATGTACTACACTGCAAATAAAAAACGGAATTTTACGTGTGATCAGTCGTGCAACAAAATGACGGCCAAGTAGCCGTATTTTCCTAAATATTTTCATTAAAGCCACATACTACTTAGCAAGTAGTATATTATAATCAACGTAATAAGTAAAACTGCATTTAACTACTGTTAATTGTAGACGAATAGAGGTATTTTCGTACAGTAAACTGTAGTTGATAAAGCTGAAGTTAACTGTAGTTAATTGCATTTGACTAGTGATATTTTCGTACAGTAAACTATGGTTGATTAAACTACGTACCGTTAACTGCAATAAACTGTATCTGAGAAAGTTGCAGTTTACTGTATGAAAATATCTCTGTTTGACTGTACAGTTATCTGTGGTTATTATTATTTTAGAAAACTGTTGTTATTTTTCCTAGGGATTGTTTGAGAAGAGACCGCTAATAAAAAATATTTAATTATCCAAATATTCAGGACTTCGAATTTTAGACCCTGTGCTACGTTGAATTTTGGTCCAACAGAAAGGAAATAAAAAAATGAAAAAAGTATTTAAGACCTTTTTGAGGATTTGTAAATCAGTACACCAAGAAGAGGAATATAATTGCCGGATTCCAAATGAAACGTGAATTTAAGTATGGGGTCTAAGTTATTGTCAACAATTGCAAGAAGAACGTCAACATAGCGCAACCATAAACGGGGTTTCGAGCCAGAAAAAGCAAGAATTCAATCATTCGAACATGTTGAACGTGATGAATTCTCTTTTCCTCAATGTCTACGATTCCGCTCTATACATAGAACTGTGTTTGTTATGTAATTCCTCTGTCCATCCAGATTTTTGTTAAAGTTCCCACTGCTGCTCGTCCAATAGCAAGACCTCTATCGATGAGTGCTCTCGGGAAAGTTGAACTCATTCACTTTGTCCACTTGTTCTCCTTCTATCGATGACCATCATCTTCATCTTATCCACATTGAGGTTGAAGGAGCATCATTCTTTCACTTTCTTGTGTTGATGTTGTTTGGCATATGCTTCCTACAGTATATCTTCCGCCTTTTCAGCAATGCAGGCTGTGGCCTCTGCATATCCCAACTTCTTTTATGGTCTCACCACAAATCGACATTTTACCTGATTTTCTGTCTGTCCTCTACGCCCCATCTCATTATGTGTTCTTCCTATAGGTTGGAAAGGTATAGGGCCACAGAACACCACCTTGGCGCACACCCCTTTCCATGCATATGTTAAAACTACAAGAGAGTCCACCCTAGATAAAGGCCAGAACATCGTTGGATTATGTTTGTTTTCATCTAGTGTGCATGCAAAAACACCATGATACGCTAAACATAGTCAAGATTCAAAGGAGGAAACGTTGTGCGGTCTCTGAGATGTACTAATAACAAGACTCAATAGCAAACACCCGTATAACCTACTGTACTGTACATCACAACGCGACATTTGCTTAATCAAATAAATGTCTTTTAGAAAGAAAGACAACTGTTGCAATCCAGTCACCAGACAGAGAGAGAGAGAGATGGGGAGGAGTTTGTAGCGTGCCGCGAAGTAATCGTTGAAACTACACATGAGGATAGTATACGCACGTAAAATGCATGTGATACATTCCCTATACGTATTCCCATCGCTTGACATCCCTTGATATCCCGATAGTTCTTGTCAATAGCTATAAACAACTGTTTGCCAGTTATCAACCACTTGGACAGAAGGAGAGAGAGGACCAAAGCCATGCATAGTGGTCGTTATATCCTTAACCAGTTTCCATCCCTTTAACACGACTGACTGACTGTTGGATGACTAAGATCTGGCGGTTTATTCTGATGACATATCGCTTTCCTAATTAGATCTGAAGAACACTGCTAGGTATTTACAATCTATAGTGACGAATAATCATTGAAATCTCTCAGTAATCCCCCAATTATATGGTAAATATAGTATACGAGTTCAAGTCACATGATAGAGAAACAAATTTACTGTGTCGTTGTGCACAGCCAACTATATATGCGTTCTAATTATATAAGTACTACTAAAATGAATTTTGGCTGTGGAGAAGAGTGCTGAAATGAGCTGGCAGGAGAGGAAAATAAATGAACGGATCTTAAAGAGGAAGACTGCGTTGTGGAAATGGGAAAGGAAAGCGAAATTGAGGACGCATGATGACTGAAAGAGAAGAGGCGACTGCTGGAAGGAGAGAAGATGTGTGCGAAATGAAGGAAAGGGCGGAAGAGAATTGCATGTATCGATAACATGGGGAATTGAAGAGAAGGAGTTAAGAATGCGAGGAAAACATATTTTTGGAAGTATTTTCACAATCCTAGTTTACCAGTATATATCACTTTATATCACTTTAGATATTTCTGTTTAAAACAAGTACAATGACATTTTCGACGGTGTATATGAAACGTCAAACATGTGTCGTTAATTAAGTTTCGCATCGAATGAGATGAGTTGAAAGGCGACTGGATGAACATGGAAGATATTTGACAAAACCAAGTAGTAATTCTTACACATTTACGTAAACAATCAAAGCGATTATTCAAAAATATCAAAAGGTTTTTTCTACGTCTGCACATAAAAATATCAAAGCGGTTATTCTTACGTTTGTATGGAAAAATATCAAAAGTGGTTTATTCTTACATATTTAGGTAAAATTATCACAGTAGTTATTCTTCGTATTTTAGGTAAAACTATCAAAGCGGTTATTCTTACGTATTTACTTAAACATATCAAAGCGGTTATTCTTACGTATTTACTGTAATTAAAAATATCAAGGCGGTTATTCTTACGTATTTACTGTATGTAAAAATATCAAAGCGGTTATTCTTACGTATTTATTGTATATAAAAATATCAAAGCGGTTATTCTTACGTATTTACTGTATGTAAAAATATCAAAGCGGTTATTCCGACGTATTTACGTAAAAATATCAAAGCGCTAATTTCTACGTATTTATGTAAAAATATCAAAGTTGTTATTCTTACGTATTTAGTATTTACTGTATGTAAAAATATCAAAGCGGTTATTCTTACGTCTGCGTGTAAAATATCAAAGCGGTTATTCTTACGTCTGCATGTAAATATATAAAAGCGGTTATTCTTACGTCTGCATGTAAAAATATCAAAGCGGTTATTCTTACGTCTGCATGTAAAAATGTCAAAGCGGTTATTCTTACATCTGCATGTAAAAATATCAAAGCGGTTAATCTTACGTCAGCACAAAAAAATATCAAAGCGGTTATTCTTACGCATTTACGTAAAAATATCAAAGCGGTTATTCATACGGATTTAATTGGAAATTACTTTAAACTAACACTCAGGGTAGTGTACTGTACAAGGAAATAGAAAGAGTGGAATACATTGAAGACACTGGGGTTATGTATTAAAAGAATTGAGTAGACATACTCTGGAATCCCTATGTGACAAAATAAAGAACAAGTTGTATTTGCTATAAATATTGGTTTCAATATACTGTATGCTGTAGAGAAAAGACAATAATTCTTTGAGAATAAATTTTAATCAACGAGTTTATTATGGACATCCCAAATAAGAGGACACAAACAATTGTAGGTTCCTCTACCTGTTCTATACATCTCCTAACGGTTGGGGCTGATTGTGAGTTGCTTTTTAGGAAGATGGATCCGGATTTACTGTGGTTGAATCAATTTCATCTCTTTCTACATATATATTCTACAAGGGGGTTGGTTTCTTGATTAGAAAATCGATGTCATCCACCAAAAGAGGATAATTAATCAGTGAGTCCATCTGACTTCTCCTTAAAAACTCAATCAAGGAACCTGTCACTTTAGTTTCTCAGGCAAATGCCTGTACACAAAGAGTGAGCAGGCGACAAAAGTAAACTTTCCTGCCTAACACTTCTAAGAAAAAGAGTAACTATACGTATCGTCCTCCTTATTTTTTAAAGTGGAGCTGAGTAAATTATATAAATCTTCGGAATGTGCTCACATGGAGAGCTTCCCATAATTAATTGTCTGTATGTTTGTGTGTTAGCGATCTCCTCCTAAACTATCAATTGAAGAGAAGAAATTTTGGGCAGGGCATGCACATATTTGTTTCTCATTTGCATCCGTATGGGTGTCACAGGTTTCGTTTCAGGGTTCGTTTTAGGCCCTTTTGAGACTACCAAAACTATACGTACGTCAATTTTGAAATTTCGTAGAGATATGGAACACTTTACGTCAGTAGTATACTATAGCTACGCTCTACCTCAGCAGTCATGCGTGACGAACCCCCCCCCCCCCTACGCGCACGAACACTTTTCCGACCGATGAGTCACCACCCCACCCCCCATGTG
>JAUYWV010124358.1:0-11535 GCA_032274565.1 Nematoplana nigrocapitula
TGGAGAAGTTTATTAGACAAGTATACTGTGAAATGGAGGGTGAAAACAATGACGAGGACAATCCAACTGATGATGATAGTTTCTTTGACAGTCGTAAATTTAAAGAGGGATGACGATTGGGCTTCGGAGAGAGCTCATACCAACTGATGGTGATGAATTGAATTGTTATAATATAATAAGACAATAAATAACATCTGGATCATATGATGCTTTGTTCGTCACTTTCGCAATGTATCACATAGCATGCAGTTCAAATACATCGAAATGTGGATCAAGTGTACTAAAATGTAGTCGTAGCCTATAGGAATTCAAGAGAATTTTTTCCGATAGACTTTAGTGTGCGCTGGGAGGCCCCGTTTGTGCAATTGCAGGAGCTTGCGTGGCATGGATCGATTTGGCAAGCGCCTCGCCCCAGCTCCCTGTTTGACAACTTGATCATTTCAGCGTAAGGCTAAGTAAAATTGAGACATAGTAGTACTAAGAATTCACTCTTTCATTAAAAATAATGTTTCCTTCTTATTTTACTACTTATAAGTATTGTTGCAAGCTTGTGCGAGAACGACAAAACTTGTGCGAGTTTACACAGTAGAGAGAACGCCAAAAACGTGTGTGCGTTTGGCTAGTTGCTTCCTATAATAGTCGTATAACAGTTGAGCAAGCTGAGCGAGTTGAGCCAGTAGCGACCGATACACCCTAGTGTGCGCTGCGCGCACGCTGTAGTGTATCGGAAGGTCGCGCGCGGCTTATACAAGTTCAGTCAAAATAGTAGAGCGAGTTGAGCAGGCAGAGCGAGTTGAGCAAACTGAACGAGTTGAGCAAGCTGAACGGGTTGAGCAAGCTGAGCGAGTTGAGCAAGCTGATCGAGTTAAGCGAACGTGCACAGAGGTGTGTCTTCGTCAATGCCCTTATAAGCAGTCTGATTGAAAAATAAATAGCGCCATTCGATTCTCCATGCTCGATAACCTATAAATTCACTCTTTATTTGTTAAAATTGAATAAAAAGGGGGTGAGCTAGAGCTGACATATCTCTTACTACTACTCGAACCACGGACACATTCGAACACACTCGAACACATGTACTGGAGTCAATTTTGGTGAGACAGACAATAGTTCATTGTCTAGGAATGCATTCGGTGAGACAGACAATGGTCTATTGTGTCTGCGCGCACTCGACACGCTTCATTGCGTTTGTTAACACGCGCTGTAGTCCGCTGAAAAATTTTACCTAAGTAGGGGGTGGGGTGACTCATCGGAAATGTGTTCGCGCGCGCAAGGGGTGGGGTGGGAGTTCGTCACGCATGACTGGTGGGGTAGAGCGTAGCTATAGTATACTACTATCGTAGTACCGATACCAAAGCCAGGGAAAGACTCATCACACTAGGAGGCTGAAAAGAACCAAAACCTGGAGGAAAACAGCAAACGGAACTACCAAGAGCATAAACCCGAACATAAAGAGATAAAATTATTATACACCATGTCTAACCACAGTGGATCAAAACTAACAGAATTTCGAAGATCAAGGTTTTTTCAAATCGGAGTGAGGATGCTAAAAGATGAGGAAAACAAAGCCAGAAGAAGAGAAGCAACGAGGAATACGTTAAAAGAGAGAAGTGATCATGACGTGGAAATGTGGTCAGATGGTTCAGTGAAAGACCCCATTGGTGCAGTAGCTGCAAATATATACCTTGCGAGGGAGGGATGCGAAACCAAGGATCCAAACTTAGGACTCAGCAGGGATCATGGCATCTTCCTTAAAATAAGCGATTAAAAGGGACCTTGAAACTATATTATATACAGACATAGGATTAACGAAGTGTGAACATCTGAGAATTCTTCTGCATCGACTCGCAATCTGCAATCAGACCCTTAGCATCAGGACCACTAAGTCAGCAATCGAAGCTTCACGGGGACATATGGGCTAAGCTTATAAGACTGGGACACATTGTGGAATTGACAGGAACGAAAAGGTGGACAAAGACGCGAGTGAAGAGGTAGTAAGGTGTAAACCCAAAGATGCAGATATACAGTACCAAGCCATTAAAACCACTATTAAGCGAGAGGTGAACAACCAATGGGTTTAAGAACTGGCCAAGAACACACACAGATGCAGGATCCTACAACATCGACATCGACCTCGCTACAACAGGCAGCTTCAGATGGTGTAAATCCATCACAGACCTCATCGAAGAATGCCAAGATCGGACAGTCAGAGACTTGCACATAAAGCAAAGCACAAAATTAGAAGGATAGAAGACCTGGATGTCAACTCTCGCTTACCTGACCATCTGGCAAATATGGCGGGCGTCCTCTGAGTTGGGCGATGGCGGAGTAGGAGGGTAGGGGTGTATTCCGTTCGAAGGAAGCCAGAGTTGCTGCGGCTTCTGGACAGCCCAACGCGGCGTAGTCAAAGCCGTAAGCGGGCAGGGCTCCGCTTCGTGTTAGAGACAATACACCGTCCAGTCCAGGTTCCGAGATATCCCGCAGATCTGCAGAAAATAATAGTAGTACCACTAGCATTTGTTCCTCATAAAACTATTAAAATAATATTTCTACAAGATTTTCCGAGATTTTCATTGCGAATATATACGTAGCTCGGATAAGATAGATGGTTGCATCAATGCCAACCTATCTGTCGCCACGCGTCTACATTCTAGTCGAAGTAACTTTAATTGGTTTACAAATGCACGGATTGCAGTTTCACAATTGGGCGAGCTTATCCAGGAGAGCATAGAAATTTCCAAATTAAACAATTTCAAAACCAACATAAACTGTACATAACTGTACCGTCCTCCGTACTATAAGGTGTTAATAGAGTCGCCTCCCTAAGTATATTCCAAGTAAGAAGACTTTTATTTCTAATATGCATATTTTCACAATTTACGGATAGCATTTTGTTAAATAATTTTACAGATTTCAGTGAGAAATTATTGCCTTAACTCATTTTGAACGAATTAATCGAATTATAGAAAAAAATAAAATTCAATCATCTAAGTATGCAGGGTGTATTAAAAGTCCCACATAAAAAACACTCAAAAGATTAATAATATCAATCCTATATGAAGTCAGAATATTTATACTGGTCAAGTAGACGACTGTCATCTTCAATACATTTCCTGCATCGTATTGGGTATAACTGATTCCTGAACACGCCGAATGATATGGGCATTAGTTTTGGTAATTTAAGTTGACATTATTTTATCCAACAAATGTATGGAGCTCATACAGCAATATGGATGTCAACACAACTTTCTGTAATTGTCTCAATTTCAATGTTAACTTGTTTCAATTGTTTGTTATGAATGTTATCAAACTTCGTATTGAAAGACTGATAACAATCTTCATTTAAATATCAGTTGAAAAACTTGGACTATTGACAGAATTAACTTTTATTGAAAACAATTGTAAGATATGATATTCCCGTATAAAATGAAATTGATTCAGTATACTGTTTAGTCTTTTAAAAAAAATTATTTGAAGACATCCATATTAGGAAATGCACGGGTTTTATTGGGTTTTATCAGGAAAGGTTTCACAATCAATTTTATTTTAATATACATATACTTGATTTTCAAGTAACCCTGGGCACCCTGACTATTTATTGAAATTCAAATAAGGATACTGTGAGCGCATTCGGTACCGGAAATCCTGCGAGGTCCTCACAATCTCGAACGGAGTGGAAATGTGGCAGATCTGCACACCAATGTAGAACAAACTTGTGTTCATACACGAAAGGTGAAGAAACGCTTCTCTACGATGGTTGGCAGCAAATATCTAATTTTGATAAGAGGAACTTGCCAGTTCTACCAGTTTCTACCTCATACACTCCCGATTATTTTTTTAATAAGTAGGGCAAATCGAAAGAACAAATTAAATGCTATTGAATCAATGTTGGGCATCATAGTATTCTTTCTCGTTGGGTTTCCGCTGCAAGTATTCGGTCGATAGTTTGTCATCATCAATCTACAATTCATCTTCAATGTTTATTATTCCTGGTAGTACTTTCTGAAAAATGTTTCAACACTTCAAAATACGAGTTACCAAAACATATTAAGGTTGGGCAAGCCAACTAATATTGCGATGGTTGGCTATTTTTCGACGATTCCCCTCCCCAAAATGAGAAAGAAATTTTGACGTTTCGTCCAACAGTCAAATTTGATTAAACATCTGTGATTTTTCCTATCTTTCATGCAAATGACCCGAGTTGGAGTTTGAAAGAAAAGCTTGCGAAAGCTGTGTCGTGGAGCATTGCTGTGTGTGGATGTGAAAGTTGGACATTATAAAGGAAGAAAAAAGGAAAATATGGTCGAGATATGTTAAATGTGGAGAAGAGTGCTTAGAGTGAGTGAGAAGGAAGGTGAGGAATATTATAGGAGTTCCAGAAGAGGAAGGATTACTGGAGATAGTAAAAGTATGCTCATTGGAAGAGAAAAGGTGGCAGTTTGTTCTTGGTCAACGTGGAAAGAGAAATGTGTGCAAAAAGCAGAAGACGGAAGAGACTCAAATGGATCGATAACATCAGAAATTGGAGAAAAACTATCCGCTTAGAAGAATGCCCACGGTCCTGAAATGGGCTAGACGTACTGAACGTAAATATAACCCCAAAGAAGTTTATTTGGCTGCAAAAAAAATTAATCATGACTTTTAACACGATGTTATTAAATCATTTTCAGTTGAATGCATTTTCTTCTCATTTGGATGTTCTTTAAAGCATACTTTCAATTGCAAATTACACGGGGAGCAATGATTACTTTAGTAATACACCAAGTCGCTTGAGATATTCTGTCAGCACAAATCAATAATGAGTTCTGAAGAAAACTATTAGAGCGGTTCACAATGTCTTAAAACTGAGATATTCATTTATACTGTTTTTAGGCTGACTCTTAAATACACATTTTAGATCTCTTACAACAATGGTCAACAGGGAGGGAGTTGATTCATGACTGAGGGGTGTTCAGATTCCAAATTGTCCGTCCGGCATGTGTTACACAACATTGTGTTACATACGAAAATTCGTAGTCTTGGTAAATGAGTGGGTAGTGAAAAGATGGCAATTTGTTGGTTCTAGAGTATGTATAACCCAGAGAGTTGGAATACTATATACATATAACATAATATAGTATAGTTCAATATCTTTGGTATAACCTAAGTGATGCAAACTACTATCGTTAAGGGTTATCCATCCACCCCTGCGGTGATAAGATGAGCAAGTATGATTAAACATGTGCATATACATAGATGAGCATCACTGAAAAAATGCCATAAAATCTGTCCTTCAGTATGTCTCAACCGGTTTAGGGGAGTCAAGTAATTTTCGACGTACGACAAACATAACACAACATTATACACTGAATGCCACTAAGTTGCATAAAGAAATTACAGTCCTATTTTCCATATAACGTATAACGTTTTCTTTTATTGCCATTTTCAAGCCTGTAGTTCTTAGCAGGACTGTTGTCGCGTTCTCTGGGAGGGGAAAAGAGATGATCGAGGGAATCAATACCTCGTGGAGCCTCCTCGGCTTAGAATTACATCCCGAATATGCATACGAATAAGGTTAATAATAGCAATCTAACAATCTAACCAAAGCGCGATATTACAGAAGGCGCAAAATCCACTGACCACAAGGTGAGCAGTTGGGAGAATCGAAGTGTTTTCAGGCTCTAAACTCTAGAGCTTGCAAGGGGGACACCTCCAAGCCAGAAAACCACTATCTACAGTATGTATGTAAACACAAACAGATCTAGCTCCGGCCTGAGTATGCTAGGAACAACATGCTGTCAATATGACAATGTGCTTTCCCTAGCTTTCCTTACATTCACCACCACACACTCATGTCTCCCGTAACCATTAATTATTCAACAAGTCAAATCGAAACTCGCTGTTCATTACCGACCAGAAACATATAGTCAGCAATGATTTGCTCCTTTCGCATACTCTACATATAATATAATTATCATTTCTCAATTAAACAAACTGAATTTATTTCGGAAAACGAATTCAAAATCTAAGTTAAAAGCGTCGATTATCCTTCAATACAGTGCTATGAGACAAAATGGGTCGAGCACAGTCGTTTTTAGAGGAAATAAACACCAAACGATGCGTACCAACTGCGTAAAGATTAAACCAGCACTTGAAACCGAATACAAATTTCAGTTGATTCATTAATTCTATTTTAAATATGGGCTATATCTGAATTGGTCACAGCACAATAGACTCTGAGGTCGGCTCCCAAAAAAGCGGTAATAACTATTACCGGTCAAAAAAGTTTGCCAAAATTTCTACTCACCCTCAGTTATGGTATAACTTTATACCCGGCCGGTTATTGGCTGAAACCAACAAATAGGTAGGTACCACTACATATTTACAATCAGCTAAATTATTATGAAGTTATAACACATGTGTGTGTGTTCCGGGTGGGCGGCCGGACCGTTGGTGCCAGCGACCCGAAACTTTGCATGGGTGACCCCCACAACCCTGGGGGTAACATAGAAGGGGGGCGAGGTCGACCACCGATGTCGGGGTTCAGGTCAAGGAGGCTAAAAACGGTGTGGAATGTCCGTTACGGGCAGAAGGAAACCTGCCATAGAAAATTTCATAAAACAAAAGTTCCAGGTCACCCCCGAAAATGGAGGACCGGACTAGAAAAAGGGTTAGGGTTAGGCATGTGCCCTATTCTATTGCCCAGCAATACGGGTATCTTCTGCTAGTAACTAATATAGCGGCAAAGAAAAGTGAAACGCCCTGTATATGTATTTGAAATAGTGAGTTAATTGGTATTACTATATTTTGCTTGAGTCTGTCTGGATAGTTTTAAAAATACAAAGATACAGAATTACTATAAAACATTAAATTATTAACGCATTAAGTTTATATTATAGCACGTACAGTAGCATTGAAAAACGATAAAACGGAAAACATCTTGAATTACCTTTTTGATAATAGGTTTTTCCAGATTTATTTTAAACAAAATCATGAAATTCTAAATGAAATAGTATATATATACCGATTTTCTACCAAATCTTTTGCATTGCGCATCAAATGTTTATATACTTCAATAAGTTTTCAGTTATAGTTCAGTTGTCAAAAGAAAAACATTTGTAATTTTGTTAATTAGAAATAAGTTTCAAAATGGAAATAGAAATGAAAGATCGTTATTATGAGACATGGAAAATCCATATGGTTATTTTAATAGCGATATCGTCAAAGGAAACTGTTTTCTACTTGGTAAATATTTTATTCCACAATGTTGGTTGCGGCGTCCATTTCGTCAATTAGTCGTCGTTTCATTATACATTTCCAAACAACTTACGCGAGCGAGGTGCAGAAAAACAAAACTTTTTTTATAATATTTCCAAATTTCCGTCAGTTGTAGGAGCTATTGACTGTACACATATTCTATATAAGTGTTCGATATTCCCAACGCATATGCTCTTCGTGTTGTAAATCGCCATAACTACATATTTCTCACTTAACACTCGAATCATTTGTGACTCGACGTTTGAAATCCGAAATATTGCTGCTCGGTGGCCTGGATTAGTTTACGACATGAGAAGTTTTGATTAACTGCACCATCCACGTAAATTTTAGAGTAGACTAATCAACAGTTTATTTCTCGGATATGGTGGCTATACATGTTTATTCTTTCTCATGACTCCAATCCCAAATCCTCAAACAGTCGGCCAACAACGGTATAATCGTGCGAATATTAAGACACGGTCTGTGATAGAACGAACCTTTGGTATTTGGATGCGCCGATTTTTGACCTCCTTACACTACGGTCTTCGCTTCAAAGTGAACAAAATTCCTAATCTTGTTGTGGCAGCCGCTATAAAACATATTTTCATTGGCATAAACCTGCGGCTATTTTAGTAAAATTGGGATAACCATGAGATTTATACCCGGTCATAACTATAACTGCTTTCTGAGACAGATATTAATGACCGGACCAGGCATAGTTATTACCACTTTCCGGGACCCGACCTTATTGTATTACGACAAAAGAATAAGAAATCAAATAAAAATTAAAATATTGACTATTAGAAAGTCATAAAATAAGCACTTCTACATCGCGACATTATTTATTAACTTACTGAAAAACTTTCTCACTCTCTCATACAAATCTGAAATATTTGGAGCTATGTGAGTTATTACAGTTTTAAGCAAAAAATTGATACGACGATGACATAAAAAAACTGTTGTACACAGTGATTCACCGTTTCCAAAATCGGCACACACATACCACAATACAATTTAAGCCTTATAAGACAGAAAATTAATCTGATAAAAAGTTACTAAGACCAACAACACCTAAACGAAGAAAAGCAGACTGGACCACTTGGGGGAACTGAGACGAAGAAGAGTCCTCTTCCAGTAGCTTCATGGACATCGGACTACAGAAGACAAAAACTGACAGTGTTGTGTGTGTGCGTGTCGGTGGGCTTTTTCCTCGAAATTGTATGAACATAATCTGCTATTAATTGAATGAGTCTGTACGTTCAGAGAGTTTGCTCATCCCTCGCCTGCTTCTGTTGTTCCCATTGATCACAATCCACCACTGCGGAGTCAGTCGCGGACGGAAGAAACAAGCTCTCTTCGGGAGGCGTTGTTGTCTGAGGTGACACCGCCTCCGAATCGTCATCCGATTCTAGCGGTGGAAAGACGAAATAGTGGCGTCGGGGCACAGACGTAGTAGCAGAGTCCTGTGGCGGCGAGGGCACAGGGGTCGCCTGTCGAACGGAAATCATTGGCACATGATCCATCGGATAGTAGCCCTCCCACATGGGCGAAGGAACTGGGGTGGCGTGACGAATCTCGATGTAGGGCGTCTCTAAGAGAGTCAGACTGGGATGGCCATGCTCATTTCCTCCGCTGGCCGGTCCCGCCTGAGTTGATGCGGCGTCGATCAGGTGCAGTTTGACCGGCGCCAGCGCCAGCCCCAGATCGCGTTGCCAGTGGGCGGATAGATCCTCCGTGGCGTAGTCGAACAGGCTGCTCCGTCGACGCCGTGTGTTGGACACGACCGCTTTGGCCGGTTCCATCCAGTACTCCGCTTCGTCCGAGGAGGTATGCTGGGTGATAATCTCCGGACAGCATGACGGCAGTGCGCCACCCCCCTTGCCACTCATATCCCTCCACAGCCCGTGTGTCGCGGTTGGTTAACAGGTTAAGAGAAATAGATGGAACAATTAAATGTTCCCTTCCAGTCGACGCTGTGCTGTAAAATGGAGTGCGAACAGCTGCTTTGGAGATAATTGAGAATGACTTCAATAATCACAATTCTTCCATTCTATCTTTCTCTCTCTCTTTCCATCTCTCTCTCTAGTCGACTCGCCTCGCCTCACTCAACAAACGATTGAAGAAGATCAGGCGATGTCAGTTTTTATATGTATATACAGTACGTACAGCCAGTCAGTTTCCCTTCTCTCGCTCTCTCTCTCCTCCATTACCCCCTCCCCACGCCATTTGGAACGATCCAATTAGCGACATCCTAATGCCGCATCGCATCGCTCCGCTAGAACGCCTAGCCAGCAGTGCACTGCACTGGAACGACAATTTTCAAGAGATTTGCTCGTTCAATGGCAAAACAAAAAGAAAGCGCACGCCTCTCTCAAACACACTGCCCAACCAACCAACGATGGACATTCATTAGGAGCGATAAGATGCATCAGCCAAGTCCCCTCTCCTACGTTCTTCAATTGAGGGTGGGTGATGAACACGGAGATATCGCCAAAGATTCTCCTTACAGTAATTCACTAATTTGTTTTCTCTTACTGCGAAAGCACGCAGAGTAATTACTGTAAAATACGTGCGAGGCTATAGGTGCAGCACAAACAAGAGAACCTCAATTCAAATGTACTAATGACGATGAACACTTCATGCATGCTCAAATACTTCCAATGAATGGTGGTCGCTCTAGACTGCACTGGACGCCTATGTAGACCTGAGAATAAGGGGATTGTTTTGTATAAATCGCCGGCAAACTAGGTACTTCTTGAGTTTTATCAACATCTCTGTATGATTGCGAATGTTTCTACATATTTACACTTTCTTTCTTGACTCAAGTTATTTGTTACTCTGACGGCAAATCTTTGCAGTTTCTAAAAAGCGAAAAGGTGTTGCTATAAATCTTCAGATTTGTCAATGAGAGCAGCTTATAGCAGAAGTGCGGAAGCTTTTTGGTTTTGGGCCGAGTTGCTAAGCCGAAAACTTGCATCTTTATTGCCAGCGACCTCGTTCGTTCGCATTCCAGAGCATATCCGAGAACACAAATGAGATAAAGATAACTCGACTCTTCGGTATAGTTGTTTCCGTAAGCAACATCAAAATGCGTTTGTAATGCTCTCTTGTCGGATGTTGTCCATGAATAGAGAAATACCCAAACATATATAAGTATACACTACAGCATTATTCATTTATTTTGATTATAAATATAACTAACTGCATACAGGACTATCTACAGTTATCTAATATTTACAAGAAGCTGTGAAAAATCACTTGGATGGTGATATAAGACATACGAAAAAACATAAGCATTTTTTGGATCTTCTGAAGAAGTACCACTGCTTTCCACTCAATTCTACGGACCAAGATCTTCTGACAACCTACATTTGCTCTCTTCACTCGGTCAAGAAAGGGAAGATGGACAAATTAATCCGAGATCAACACACTGGCTCGATCATCGAAGAAACTACTCCTCCGATAGGCTTTACAAACCTCTCGTCTGCCGTATTCACTGCCGAAGAACTGCAACTATTGAATAAAGGCCCTTCCTACGTCCCTCCGCCAGGCAAATTCAACGCACAGCTTAAGCTCTCACACAAAGCTGAACTTCAAGCTTGTTATGACCGTATAAGTGTCAAAGATAACAACCTGGCGCATTCTCCCGAACTCACCGAGTTGCTATGCAGTGTCAACAGAATCAACACGACGGCATACAGTGAGCAAATTGGCAACGTATCCTCGCAAACACTAAAAAACATCAGGTCGAAAGCAGTGATCATCCCTTCAGATAAAACCAAACGATTGATTGCTATGGACGACTTCGCCTACACCGAAATGACCCGTAAGTCTCTTAATCCTAGTGATGAGATCACAAGACCAGCCCTCCCAGTCACAAGACAGAACCATATTAACTCGTCTATTCACAAGATAGCGATTATTTACAAAGACACTGATCCTCTCCTGTACAGGCAACTAGAAGGGTGTAAAACTTCTGATCCGCTACCCAGTGCACCGTATTCCCTCCCGAAAGACCATAAAAGTGGTACTTTAAAAGGTAGGCCTATAATTTCTACATGTAGCTCCGCAGTGAGACCACTGGCACAATGGATCACCAAGATCCTGAATCCTTTGGTCAAACAACACGTGAGTGCACACCTTGCATCTACGTCTGACTTTATTAGGTCGCTTGAAGAATGCGTTATCCCGACAGACTGTAATTTTGGTTCCCTAGATGTAGAGAACTTATATGGAAGCATACCGCTGGATGACGAGGCAAACGCTCCAGGTCTGATATCTGTGGTGAGTGACTTTTTC
>JAUYWV010124369.1:3254-20251 GCA_032274565.1 Nematoplana nigrocapitula
TATGAAAAATGTTGAATATGTATGTATAAAACAATCATGTAACATAATGCTAAGTTTACCGTCACAACCTAAGCCAAGATTTTGTGGAGATCTTTTACTTATATGGGTTGTAAATTTAAGTTGGTTTACTGTGTAAATTTTTAATTTAATTCTCTCCGATTTTGTTTATATACGATGAAAATAATTATTATTCACCTAGTGTTCACTTTTTTACTGCAAACGTGTGTAAATGGGTAAATAATTGCAAGAAACAAGGAGAGCTAAAAATGGAAGCCATGAAATGTTGCTCGTTAGTCACTTTTCCCAGAACAATACTATGAATGATTAGGTTGTTGGACATTTATTGTAACATTCAACCAAGCGCATTTCGATATCCCGCCTTCTTAAATACAATAGATAATAATCGTAACTACGGAGTATACAGTATAAAAATAATGTAGTTATTAATTTAGTAGTAATCTTTATTTATAGAGCATAATCGTTTCTAGAAAACAAAGTTGTGTTCACAATCTTGTATACGGAATAAAATGTATGCTGTATGTCTAAAAAGTGACTTGAAATACGAAAATGGGAAGTGCGTATCGGAATTCTCAAAAAGGTCACTAGTTTTGACGGCATAACGAACCACCAACCAGCTAATCCACGCTCAAACTCCCTCCAGTTGTCCTAGTCTGATAGAGCCATCTTCTTTCACATCAGATCTGACAAGGGAAACGTTATCTTCGCTTCCTAGGAATACCGGCCTTCCCCGAATCGTTCGTTTCTGTGTAAATGACCTCCAACAGCTTCGGTGACCAACAATTTTATCTTTTCCCCAAGCATGTACCATCAGCTAAATGATTTGCAAAGTTTGCGTAAATAAACTGATCAAGTTCGTATGAAAATTTTCTTACCGCAGGCAGTGAGGCTCGTAAATTTATTTTAGGTTAATTGCATCAATCGATATATGAATATAAGCCAATCGAAATTGGCGGAAAGCGATTGTCCAGATCAATCGTGCAATATACAGTATAGTTAAAATTGAAGATATATTCAAAATCTGCATATTACATATTTAAACGAGATGATGAACATTTCGAAAGGATTTGAAGAAATAGTGATTTTTCCCGCCTGCTTGATTGCATTTTGTGCTGTATGCAAGGCGTCATTATTTAAGAGAAATAGTTTTTTATGCATTATTTTAATAATATGATTATAAAACTGGAAAAAATAACAAAGAGGATAAGGCGGCCTTCTTTCATTAACATTTTAATATAATTTTAGTTTTTTTCCAGTGAACAAAACCAAAAATCTTATTAGACTTTCTTCGCTACACTTCACAGCAAGAAATCCTGTAATAAAGAAATACTGTATAAATGAATTGAAGATGCGTTTGATATAAAGCAGGCAGAAGGCTATAGCATGTACACACAGTTTTCCCGAAGTCAAACAGCGCAACATGTGCATGTACATGACGTAGAGATTGTTCGCTAACAAAGCGAATTATTTCTGGCATTGTTTCTCCAACCCCATCATCATCATCATCATCATCTCCCTTGCCTCGATTCGCTTCACTCCCGCGCTCGCCTCCTTGCTCCTTGCGCATCTACTACATACGTAGCCCCTGGCTGGCAGGTTGGCTGCTTTGCCACTGTGATTGACGCCTGTGAAAGGAAAGGCTGGCAGCAGAATGGAACGCCTAACACACAAAGATTTGTGTGTAGCCTGAATTCAGTATTTTTCATTTTTCTCTCATATTTTGTATAAGCTGCTGACGACTGACTGAACACAACACACAGTGTGACTGCGCCTATAACCGCAGACAGGACAACGGGAGGCGTCGTGCCTTATCAGAACTACACTGCTTTCACAGAGCGCGCATAGGGGATTTATTTGCGTTCAATTTTAAATCTTCATATCTTCATTTAATGAGATATACGCTTTGCGTTGAAACAATTGATTCAACATTTAATCTCCATGTCTGTCTATCCCTCCCTCCCTCTCTACCTTTGCCAATAGGTCAGTCTCCCGCATATATAGATGTTAGAAAGCTCTCACTTTAGCAGTATCGCAAAAAATATAATTTGCACAAATTTATCGCTCATCTATTCATTGAGCACGAAATGTAAATCATGTTTGGTATACTGTATATAGTATTCGCAGTCTAACTTTGTAGAACATAAACAACTAAAGGTTTTCAGCTTGTTGCAAAAAGCAGAAGATAAAAAAACAATACAATTTAACCATCAATGAAGGGTAGGCGGCAGCTATAGCTTTCAGTTACTCTTTCCACACTCAGATCAAAGAGCCGTCTATTGCGCTCTTTGGTCATTTCAAAGATCCGCCTAATGCGCTCCTTGGTCATTTCAAAGATCCGCATAATGCGCTCTTTGGTCATTTCAAAGATCCGCCTAATGCGCTCCTTGGTCATTTCAAAGACCCACCTAATGTGCTCCATGGTCATTTTATGTTTTTTGTGTATGCCTGTGCATGAGTCATGGACCCTGTGTGCAGAACTAGAGAGGAGAATAAGAATTAGCCAAAGAGATGAACTTTTTCCGAAAACTATTTCCTAGCCACAGTGAAAAGACGCAAACTGAAGTGGTATGGTCACGTCGCACGTTCGCGAAAGACAATTCAACAAGGAGAGAGAGAGAGAAAGACAGGCAGACAGAGAAAACGATGGAATGGAATGGAATGAAGAGGTATGAAGTTGAGTGAGGCCTTGAGGTTGTCCGAAGACAGAGAGTGAGAGAGATAGGGGAGCTGGTTGCAAGGTTATCTGCGGTGCCCCCTTCCCCTCCGCCGTACAGACTACGGGATACGTAAGGCGTAAGTCTCTTTCCAGTCAACCCATAAAAGTCAATCTTTGGGTGCCTGGCGTTCACTTATTCCTCAGCCCACCTCTTCAGCTCAACGTAGTCCAACTGTTTTTTTCCATACATGTGGCCAATAAACTGGTTCTGCCTGGTGGTGATCGTCCGTAACAGTTGTCGATGTGTACCAGTACGACGTAGTGCCTCCCTGTTAAAACGATTGTCTATACCTACTGGATCTTCATCATTCTATGCTGATCGCAGCCATGCCTCTATCGACTTGCCAATCCACACAGCCCTACAGCACTTTAGCGCTACCGTTTGTCACTTGATTTTATGGTCCGATTTTGCAAAACGATATACAATATTGTCTACAAAGCTTTGACTTTCGCCGTGATTCTACAGGCTGTATTGGTCGTACGTTTTTCAGACCACCATTACAAAAAGACTTTGCGGTTAATGTCGAACCCCTTTCTTTCACTCTATTTTCCACTAACTCATCCACTAAGTTTTGTAACTCCTGCTCCTCCTCCGCCACCGGCATCGTGTTATCTGCAGATTGAAGGTTGTTCAGAATTCACCTCCGCTAATTCTATCCATTTCCTTGGTATTACTCATTATCATCTACGTGCCGTGTAGAGAGTACAGAACAGGTGAACGAATGCAGCTCTGTTTCACACTCGAGGCTGTCCCCTCTTCTGACTTCCAACCTCCACTCTATCTGGTCCTCCCTCAAACGCCTCGACGCCATGGATGTAACGGTAAACCTTCAATGGTATCCGGGGCACTCATTCCTTCGGGGCAATGACAGGGCGACTCCCTAGCCAAGACCGACGCTACCTCTCCTTTCAACACTCCTTCTCTTTCATCCAACAGTCTTTTCTTTCCCCCTGGCGGTCTACTCTTCGCAAGAAACTTCTAGACCAACAGATTCCAAATACTTCTCCTGGTAAGTTTGTCTTTCCCCGTTCTTCCACCCTCTGGAATCCTACTTCCACCGGATTGGTCAATCTGATTTCCCCTCATGCACTTCCTCATATGCTTCTTTCTTGTCCCTCTTCTTCGGCTCTCCGCCTTGCTATCTTTGGCAAAAAGGTGGGCTTCATAGACGTTTGGAGACGGGGATTTGCCCGGTTACTGGGCCTCGGCGACCGCGCTGCCCCTCCCCCTCCCCATCCGGTTCGGGGAATTCCAACCCAATCCAACACGTTTCATGCCTCAGTTGGACAAATGCTTTGACGTAATCTAGAAAATCACATAGAAATATCTTTCTGCATCTTCACGGTAACAATATGAGTATAAAAGTGGTATAACGTATGTCGACTGTAAAACCGCGCGACTTCTCTTCTCTTCTACCTCACCAGCTTTTCGTCCACGCAATCTGCCCAGAAACACTCGGGCGATCAACAGTGACAGTTCTGATTTAGTGGGTCCGTAAATACCTGAAGAGTCTAACCCTCACCTCACTTGATCAAGTTCTCTTAGGGGCAATCGTGTAACCTCCAGTGCCTCGACAGTGGTGGGGCGGACGGCGTGTCTTGCTCGCCTGGGGATGGATTTGAGAATTCCGATTACGTCACGTTTTAGAATTCCTGGGTCTGTTTTGGGGTTGGTTGGGTGAGGCGTTTGTCCTGCTACTCTCGACGGTGTCCTGGGGACCACCCTGAGTGGTGGTGAGAATACACGTGATTTCGTGACATCTTGGTTAGGTATGGTGTTCTGTGAAAGTTTGGGCCGTTTGTTTAAATTGCGACCACCCTTCTGGTGGTATCGCTTGGGTGAGGGCTGGTGTCCATCTCTGTTTCATGTTAATCACACAGCCTCATCTGGGTGATATTAAACGGTTTAGCATCCTTCTGAGACACTTTGTACGCCCAAGTTAGATGTATCTACCGGCACGGCCTCTCAAAGGAATCCGTGTCGGTGGACTAGTATCTGAGGGAGTTCCGCCTCCCCTGACAAGACCCGCTGTACAACAACAACAGTTGACTTCTTGGGGATAGTTATACAGATGCATTTACACATTTCCGCGGGGAGATGTCCTTCGTCATAGCATTCTTTGATTCGACAGGTTAGTCGCTATATAGATATCGAAATTCTTCTATTGCTGAAAACCTATCTTCATAACAAGCGCATCTGGACCGTTGCTGATCAACGCCTTCGTTATTTTATCCTTCATTTTTGGATTTCCCACTTGTTTTCCGGGTTGCCAATCTTTCACCGCGTGCAGCTTTCTGCAAATAGATTGCTGATATCAATGGGAGTCTGAGCCCGCATTATTAATTAGTTAATTTGAAATGTTATCAATCACTTCTAACAAAGGAAGAGGCATGACAGTACAGGACTGCTTTCGACCTTATTAGGTTTCGCCAGCCACGCGCTTTATCTCTCATTTGGTATATTCAACTCTATGTAGTGCATAAGAGGTGTTACGTCACTCTCTTATCCAAAAAGTGCATGAGTGCTTTTAAGCGGGTAAATAATTTCACTTCTAGCATGGAGGCAGGTGTCCGAATGGATGGCGTTCTAACACGATGATGACCATATGGTCGTTGGTTCGAGGCTACAATATATATAGATGTATATGTATATGGTGCTGACGAAACCGGAAACCGGTCGTGTATTGTTGACATACTGCTTCCATCTTTGCTGGTTCTCTTCCTCGATCATGTGATGATTGTTTCATCCTTGCCTTTGGTGCAACTTGATCTCCTCGGTCCAGCGCTCTTTGTATACGTCTCGTCATCTGACGCACATCTGCGGATTTTCCAGCTGTTCGAGTTCCTTACAGTTTCTCAATGAAAGTATGCATCGCTCGACGAGACATCTCACTGTTCTACCTGCTGTCCTCGGTTGACCATAGCTTTGCCACTATTTTGTCTATAATCCAGTTCTGCTTCTTCCCTGATATTACTGTATAGTTGAGGGGCACCCCGGGTCAAACAAGGAGTCATATTACGACCGTTTCTATAAAACGCGCAATTAGCTAGCGTTTTAGCCTGTCGAGATAAGCCCGCCAGCGTGGGCGTAGCCGAGTACACTAAGTGTGTACGCTCTTGGACTGGGTTGGGATCCTCGACTTCCCACCTAATTAGGGACCTAGTCGCTCTAAAGGGCACCGGAACAGAGTCTTGGGACCCATCATCGTTCCGCGGTTGACCCGCAGTTTTTCTGACTTCCCTGTACGTGACCTCTCATTTCTATGAAAACCGCTATAACTGAGAATCCATTAGAAGACTACGGTGCATCAAGGATGATCTAACTATACCCAAGTCCGGGTTACTGAAAGACGTCCCACTTTTCAGTTCAACTACGCATGACCTATTGTCGGAGCAGAGCAAATAGCGACCACCTCGTCTGGTTATTGTTAAGAGCAAATAGCGACCACCCGACTGCTGATTGTTAAGAGCAAATAGCGACCACCTCGTCTGCTGATTGTTAAGAGCAAATAGCGACTTCCATAACCAGTCTGCTCCACTCTGCCCGATTCTTCACCACCGTTCGTAGATCGCTGGGTTTGAGCCCCGTCTCACCTTTAACTTCATCCAGTCATCTTATCCTTGATCTGCCTCTTCTCCGGATTCCTTCTGCCATGCGTATAGCACCATTGCATTATAGCGATGCATATATTTATTTTGCATTCTTTTACCCAGCGACCTTTCTATCAAAGGAGTTTTTACTCTATCATTTCATTGATTAATTTTGTTTCGTAATACAGAAATGCCTAAAGAAAGAATATTCTGCAGAAGTAGTTACTTTCTATAAATAGACATAATCTCCTTCTGAAGTATCAGGATACCATTATCCTGAATTTGAAGTATCATTGGTTGTGTACAGGTACTTATTTACGTCAATCTCGACCTTTATATAATTGCTACTTGGTGATAATATTCCCCCCAAAAAAGAAAATGTTGAAATGAAATGGCAGAAAAATTCTGCCTGATGCTGAAAAGTACCCCTCCCATCCAACCCCCAACTATATAGATACTGTAATAACACCTGCTTCGCGATTCAATATGTTTGTGATTTTTGTAAATTTTATAAATTCTGTCGCGGGCATAGGATATGAAAATTACATAGCTAGATGTTGGGCGGTCAGGCGCGCAGTGCGGGGGGCTTTATAATATTTGGAATTTGGATTTAATCGCAGGGATAAACAACAGTGAGGAGGCAGTTACACGTTTCGTATTGCATGCCCGGGGAAAGAACCGCGCGCTGATTGTGTGGCGAGTTGAAATCGGAGGAGAGCATTGTTGCCTGACCCAAGTATAGGAGGCGTCTCGCTAGCTAATAATTAGGAAAATGAGAACCTTCACTGCGCTGCATGGTTCTACACTACTTACACCGATTACGAGGTGAATTGAGTTTTCTATTGTCTCTCGGATAATGCTAACAAATTTTTGTTGAATTTTCTCTTTGTATCGTAATACATTTAAACTATTTTCATTCCCATATCTAAGCCTTACATATTTTCTATGATGCATTTATTTAGTATGATTATGTAGAAAAATTGTCCATACTTGGCTGTACTCCACTTAGTCGTCTTTTTTTGGCCGTCTTCCATTTTGATTTATACCGTTCTTGGTTGTTTTCCACGTAGTCGTCTTTATTTGGCCGTCTTCCATTTTGATTTATACCGTTCTTGACCGCCTAGACTTAGGTATCTTTTCTTGGCCGTTTACCACTTCGCCGTCTTCCATTTTGACTTATACCGTTCTTGCCCGCCTACACTTAGGTATCTTTTCTTGGCCGTTTACCACTTCGCCGTCTTCCATTTTTTCTACAATTTTTTGGCCGTCTGCACTTAGTCGTCCCTAATTGGTCGTCTCCCACTTAGTCGTCTTTACTTGGCCGTTTGCCACGTTGCCATCTTCCATTTTGATTTCTAATTTTCTTAGTTGTTGTTTTCCACTTAGTCGTCTTTAACTGGCCGTCTTCCATTTTGATTTATATCTTTCTTGGCCGTCTACACTTAGTCGTCCCTACTTGGCCGTCTTCCACATAGTCGTCTTTACTTGGCCGTTTGCTACGTTGCTGTCTTCATTTTGATTTCTACTTTTCTTGGTTGTTTCCAACTTAGTCGTCCCTATTTGGCTGTTTCCCAAGTCATTTGTCTTTACTTGACTGTCTTCCATTTTGCTTTATACCGTTTTTGGCAGTCTATACTTAGTCGTCTTTACTTGACCGTTTGCCAATACGCCATCTTCCATTTTCATTTCTTCCATTCTTGGTTGTTTAATTCAGTCGTCCTTATTAGGCCGTTTTCCGAGTTATTTGTCTTTACTTGGCCGTCTTCCATTTTGATTTATATCGGTTTTGGCGTTACCTCCGTAGTCGTTTTTACTTAGCCGTTTACGACTTTTCTATAACTGTTCTACAGATTACTAATATTTTTTATTAATTTATCTGTATTTCCTTATATTGTGACATTTTGCCTTCTAGTTCCGCGTGATATATTTATTATATACAGTATTCAATATTGTAATGTTACCTTTTGCAGTTACTGAATAAAATTTTATGGTTTTAATTTTCTTAGCATTTCTAATTCGGAGCTAGACGGGAAATTTTTTTTAGATGATTAATTTGTTGCATGTTAAAGAACATTTTCCTTTGTCATTTTTTTAAATCATATGCTTCAATTCCTTAGTTCTGTTATTAACACAGCTTCATTTTATTAATTAATGTATAGCTTGTCTTCTTCTTTAAAATTCTATATGATGCTCATTGACATATTGAACTATAAACATAGTTTTTATTTGAAAACATTGTAAAAATCAGTTGTAATCGCAACAAAATTTCAGGGGTTGAGAGTTGTATTATTAGTTGCATCATTATCAGACGGAAGCAATTTCACTTTTAGTTATACTAATTCTCTGCGAATTTTATATTTTCAGATTAGATAATGGCGGTCGTGACATTTACTTTCATATACCGAAGACCTCGTCAGTCAGAGCTGAAAGAATTGTCGCCAAATTAAGTAAGTTGTAATTAGTTTTGTTAAACCTGAATTGTTGAAAAATGCTGTCGTAGTGTAATTTGTAATTATGTTGAACATTTTTTCTACTGAATTTTAATGTTAACCACACAGCTGTTTGGGCAGAGAAACTGCAGAATATCCCTAACGGATTAAAATCGATGAAGTCTTTTATTTAAAAAAGATATTGATGCCTATTTGTTGTTCCACTACAAATATATATACAGTGAAGCCTCGTTAATCCGAAAACTTGGCAAACCGGACAAATTTCTCCGGGAACGGATTTCTGCAATGCATTTCTTTCTTCACTAATCCGGAAATTAAAATCGGGAACAAACGGTCCAGTTTGCTAAAATATCTCTGATTCATTAATCGGGACGGGGAACCAGTCGCGATCACAGCGTTTTGTTTAAATACGTTTGGAGAACTTACTGCCAGGATTCCTGTTTAAACTGAATTATCCTAATAGATGCTCTTTGGCAGCCACAGGTTCCATTTTAAGGGTCTTTTCAGACAGACTTTTTTAAGACTGCCAGATCCTTGGGGCATTTATACTTGTTATTGATATGCGATCTATAATGCTTCGATGGAAATGCTGACAGCATTTGATTTGAGTATTTATTGCAAGTGTTACATTCCGAAGCAGAGGACGCGTTTAATATTAAGAAATATTCCTGCAACCTAGACTATGCGTATCTTGTGAATCTGTAGGTCTATACATCATTTATTTCAACGAATGTGTCGACTTAGGTCTCTGTATGTGTACTGTACGTATATTGCCGTGGCTCGTTGCGGAACGTTATATTTATAGTATACTAGCAGAGGGTATCCGCATTGCTGGGCAAAGAATAGGGCACATTCACAAAGTCCAGTTTTCCAAAATCAATGTTTATTATACTTTTGTTTTGTGACATTTTCTGTGGGAGGCTTCCTTCTGCCCGAAACGGCTATTTCACACCGTTTTTAGCCTCCTTGACCTCGCCCTCCCCCCCTATGTTACCCGCAGGGTTGAGGGTTCACCCATGCAAAGTTTCGGGTCGCTGGCACCAACGGTCCGGCCGCCCACCCGGAACAAACACACCCACAGACAGACAGAAAGACAACTTGACAAATACAGTATATATAAGATGTGGAATACGGTGCGGTGCACCACTTTAGGTGTTCCTGCGCTATGAATTGCAGTTCATCTAGGAATTGTTTTGAATGTTTGTCCCCAAAACTCGGGAATTAAACATCTTCCAGTAGACTAGCATGCAATTCAAAGAGCAGAAATAAGCCAGATTAGGAAAATGTTTTCTTCGAAACATATATTTGAGCTATAGCAGGGATCAAATAATCACCAGACGCTAATACAGAGTGACGTCATATAAGCGACGATCCACTAAGACTATTGGGATTATAAAAATTTGAGAACAGATTGCTTCGCTTGTTAAGAAAGCATTTGTCATAGTGGTCAATTTTTTAGAATATTGGAGTCAAAATTTGATATAGACGACACGATGATTTTATCAGCATAAATGCTAGCTATTGTATAAACGCAAAATTGACCTCTGGGTAAAACGGGCTCTTGTTTGGATGCGGAGAATAGCCACTGAGTGGATGTACTGATAATTGGTATAAGATGAAAATAGTCATATTTTATAGAA
Source organism: Nematoplana nigrocapitula (assembly GCA_032274565.1). Lineage (NCBI taxonomy): Eukaryota > Metazoa > Platyhelminthes > Proseriata > Nematoplanidae > Nematoplana > Nematoplana nigrocapitula. The sequence continues at coordinate 13,670 of JAUYWV010124369.1, forward strand.
AACCACAAAGCTACATATAGGAAACGCCATTTTGTTTGGATCAACTTCAGCAAACCTGCACCACTGTAGCGTTGTGTGTGAAAATACTGCTTTTAGAGTTGACACAAAACATGTTTGCACCGCATGTGGGTGAGGAGTAATTTGGTCTTTGTCGTAGAGTTGTTCAATGTGCAATTGCTCGAAGAGGATCGCTTTTCAAGAACCGAAAGAGCAATGCTTCGACAGATGAGTTGAAAAATATGAGCTCACAGTGGTTGGAAGATAGGGGAAAATGCGATAAAGTTGAGGTATAGATGAAGTTGATGACATAAGCAATTCGGAAAGTGGGAATCGTTGTTAAAATGCAGAAGAAGAGTAAAATTGCGAACTGTATCCATTTTGTGAAAGGAGTGGAATTTATTGAACTCCTAATGGGAACAAAATTGACTGAAACTATGTAGTCAACCGTTATCTCGTACGCTCATGCGAATTGGGTATAACGATATTTTTAAATGCATCGGTTTGAAAGTTGTTACAGGGTTTCTGCTAATTAAACCAGGCCACGCTGACAAGTCTTACAGCAGAAAAGACGTCTACGCTAATATAAACCCTAAAACGTTTACTGCAATAGTAACGGTCAATCAAAAGATGCGTCCTCGTCCCCTCATTCCTCATACCAAGCTTCAACTAAATATATCTAATCTCAATTCCTGAAAAATCCCTCATACTATCTAATATGTGATTGCTAGCAACCAACGAGAATTTCCCTAGCAACCGCGTTGTTTGATACAGATAAGCGCCATCTCCTACTACTGGTGTTAGTATTCATTAACAGATAGTTAGCCGAGGATTGGGGTCGATTATGGGGAAATATCAACCAGATTTTATGTAAAATATTTTCTGCGTATTACATCATCCTTTCAAAAAGGCTGCGACCTATCAGTTTGTGGTCTATAGTTGAAACAAAATAATTTATATAGTACCACAATTCAATTATGAATTCAAGTGACAAAAATTTCAATGCTAATAATATGGCGGCACTTGAAAAAAATATAAAAAAAATATTTGGACAGCTGGTAAAAGGGATTCAAACATAGTTATCATTAGTGTATTTTGTGAATTTAGTGTATTTGGGAATAACTATGCTATTTATATGTTATTATACAATAATGAAACTACTATTCATGCAAGTTACCACGAGGGTGGCAAACGGGGACCGACCCCCACAATCAATCTTTTAGTGTGCCCTTTTTGTAATACACTAGTGTCATCCACAGCACTCTAAAATAAAAACCTTGATTTTATGAAATGAAGGTCAGTGCCCATTTTTGAGCATACATGCCCTTAAAGAAAGCTGCCGTTATTACATACCTAGGTGCTAAAAATAATTTTAAAAGAAGGAATTCTCAGGTCCAATATACTGACAATTGAAAAAGTTTGAAACATAAATGGAACGTTTGTTTCGACCAGTCTCTGAATAATGAAATAACAGCCCCTTTCAAGTCATCATCTGCATTTTCCAAGTCATCTCCTGCCCCTTCCAAGTCATCATCTGCCTCTTCCAGGTCATATCCTTCTCCTTACAAGTCATCATCTGCCTCTTCCAAGTCATCTCCTGCCCCTTTCAAGTCATCTTCTGCCCCTTCCGTGTCATCATCTGCCTCTTTCAAGTCGTCATCTGCCTCTTCCAAGTCATCGCCTGCCCCTTCCAAGTCATAATCTGCCCCTTCCAAGTCATTTTCTGCCTCTTCCAAGTCATCTCCTGCCCCTTCCAAGTCATAATCTGACTCTTCCAAGTCATCTCCTGCTCCTTCCAAGTCATCATCTGCCCCTTCCAAGTCATCATCTGCCGCTTCCAATTCATCATCTGCCTCTTTAAAGTCATCAGCTGCCTCTTCTAAAACATCTCTGACTCTTCAAAGTAATCCTTGCCCCTTCCAAGCCATCCCGGCCCCTTTCAAGTCATTTCCTGTCTCTTCTAAGTAATCCCTGTCCCTTCCAAATCATTATCTGCCTCTTCCAAGACATTTCACCTCTTTCAAATTCACCCACGTTCCTTCCATGTCATCCCCTGCTTCTTCCAATATATCCCAGCTGTTTCAAAGTCATCCCTAACCCTTTCAAGTAATCACTGTCCCTTCGATGTCCCCTGCCTCTTCCAAGTCATCCACTTCGCTTCCAATAATTAACAGCAATAAACATAAAATCACTATAATAGACATAATAACAATGTCAACTATTCCAAAAGTAAATTAAGCATAAAACAAACCCTTAATGTAACTAGTTTGAACTGTAAGGAATAAAAAGTTCTAAATCAAACACAGCTCTTCATGTGGCTTGGGGTGCCAGAGAAGAGCAATAAAATTCAAACAAAATCACCAAATAATGCCGACATATGCGAACCTCAATTGGTCTCATCCTCCTGGGTGGGCCTCTTCTTACCTGCTCATTTCAAAGGAACCCGTGCCATTCATAGGGCTCTTTCTCATTTTAGAGGGGAAATCGGCTTATATCGTGTTCTGCATTTCAGTTTGTATTATAGACGAGAAATCGCCATTGGTCCCTTATACCAAATGAATTGAATGTCCCAATTTTAAATGTTGTATAGTTTTGTTTTTTGAAATGTAAATGTTGACATCCTTTAAAATGTATTTATTAAAATTCTTTAGCTCAGTATTGAAGTGCCCTTTTGACAAAAATATGCTCACCCAATTGGGAAGGTCTGGTATGCGCATGAACTCTCTCTCTCTCTCTATGTGATATTAGAAAATAATAATTTCGTTTTGTCTTTCAAATCCTTCAGGATATTATTAGTTAAAATAGCATGTTTAAATATTAATTGTCGTGTATTTTTTTAAGAAAATGTGTTTTTTCTGGAGAGCCTAGATTAAATTGTAGAATATTAATCACATTGAGCAATACGACACGGTAATTTACCGGAAACCGTTAGAAATTACATTTCGAGGATCTAGAAAAAATGGTAAAAAATACATAAATTTAAAGACGATATATTGCGAAGTCTCTTTCTCTTTTTGTGTTTGTATGTGCGTGTGTTGTCGCTTGCAAATCAAATGATGCCTATTGAGAGAAGAAGACCTGCTGTGTTTGCTTTCCTTCATCTTGTTATCCAATTGTCAGTTCGGAGCGTCGTGTGCTCTATTACAAAGCGGTCTGCGAGAACCGCCTCGCTGACAATGCTCTTCCCACCCGTGACATGTCCCTTCATCGGCTGATTTGTGGTTGCTTTGCCATTCGACACCATCACTGTGCCAGATGAGCAGAGAGATTTTAAGACATTGGAGTGACTGTTTGATAAAAAGCAGCTTATGCCTTCATAAATCCACTCCTGCTAAGATGGAACTCAAATTGTGTTGGCTGAATGATTCTGGTTAGCATGTATATTTCTTTATTTTTTCTAGGTCTTTCTTCAATGAGTATACAGATAATTCCAAATATTGTTTACTTATGTAAAGAAATATTCATATTATTACAAGTGAAACTATATATGCGAAATGTAACTATTGGGAAAGGAATCATCAAATAGTTTCAATAAGGAAAGTAGTGTAACCCTAACAGCAGGATATGCAGTACTAAGAACATATAATGCTACCATGTTCGTTGGAAACTAACTCCGCATTGCGTTGCGGTGTGGTATTGAATTAATTCGAGTTGTAAGATAGTCCATATCAATTCCCGGGCACGTTGAATTGCTATCTTCAATTATTATTGTTCAACAGAATCAAATTCTTGTTCACTACCATAAATCTTTCTCGCCAGAAGCCCCCTGCAAAGGTTTTCGCAGTCTGAATCAATTCCGACCCATACTGTATAGTGTATGCTGACAGGTTTCATAATGGAAACGCTGTTATCCTGGAACCATTGTTTAATGATGTTTGGCTGTGTGAATAGGGGCCTATAGTCATACATAAATATGGGATTTGATTCCCATAGAGGCTGAAGATATTCAGAAAGATGTTCTTGAAGAATATTTCTATAATAAACCGCAGTGCTTGATGAACGTATCCGGTCAGTAGGTTGGTAGTAATAAATTACTGATTGCGGCGAAAGTATCAGCCCAAGAACAGGGAGAAATTTGACCCTTCTGTCACGGATTGCAAAGCACATACAGTATATGTAATCCAAGCTTCAAGTGGAGAAAGTGAGCGCCATTTTAGCCTTTTGAAGCCGTTGGAGCACTGACTGTTTTGAAAGGGGCAATCAATAATGAACTTTTCCCGTAAACACTCTACCTACTGTATATTGTGGTGCAAGTGACGTTGTTTTAATAATTAAAATATACCTAGTGTAACACAGCTATATGATACTGGACAGACCGCTATATGTTGGCCGGTGACCAGCTCTGACCCAAATCATGACAGACCCAACTCAACTGTGTCGTTTATTAAAAACTCTGATTGTTCTTTCCAATATCGTGATAGTAACACCGAAAGCCATCAGGTCTTTCGAGATTAAACTTCTTTTCATCACCAAATGCCACACTTCTCCGTTCTTGATGTCCAAGAACTGTGTGTCCTGCCCCAGGCTTCTTCTTCTTTAAGAACTTCGATTTGTCTGAATTTTACAGCATTTACCGGTAAAATGAGTTTTAGCTTCAATACTCTTTCACAGGAATTGTTGGATCTGATTATTTACGACGCTGATTCCACTTTGTCAATTTCTTCTTTCTACCGCAATGGAACACGATTTTGACCATATTGCTATCTCTGATCAAGACAATTTTGAACCACTGTATGTGACATTTTGTCGCAAACAAAACCCCAATGTTTCCATCAGAGTATCTATCTGAGTCTTTGGAAATTCGTTTAGCAGTGCTCCACCAAGCATGTCATTAAACTGACTCTATAATGTGCAATTGTTTAGGCAAACCCCGATTCATTCGACCAGGTAATAATTACAATTAAATTTTAATTGTAAAATTTTACTTACAAATTTCCAGAAACCTTTTTAAAATCAACTCTAACGTCTTTTAAAGTATATCTTAGATTTAATACCATCTGTTAAATTATTTTACATATAGTATATGTACTACCTTGCACCTGCAACGCTATATAGGTTTAAGACCATCATCTTCTCCACGAAAGTCCATGTCCATGTACTGTTTAGCTCTTCTTGTTTCGTTGGTATAGGCGTCACCCCGCACGTGAAAATTTCGCAGTTCCATGCCAATTGTAGCAATTCAAACATGTTCCAGAGTATTTTGGATAGGGAGCATAATTTTCCAGATACTGTACTTGCTTTCGAAAATGGAATTTTTTTATACTTCAATAGCAGTTAAAGAGAAAAGAAAATATTCGCAATATAAGTGAAATATATACATACATCATGTTATAATCAAAACTTTAATTAGACATGGCACTCCAAAGTGACACATCCAGTTTGGTTTGACAGACAATGCGTCTAAATCGTATCCTCCATTTAAATGTACAGCAGCATAGTGTGTAGGAAAATTTTTAAGTCGACTTATTGATGTCATTTTGTCCCGAAGTAAGCAATATCACATACGAATTTCATTTTAAAAATGCTATATAGCTATCCTTTGTGCTGAAGCTTACTATGCTCCTGAATTTATGCCAATTTTTATATTTTGTATGCCGGGTTGTTTTTTATAACAAATCAAAAGTTTATCTTCCATCAGCTTATTGACATCAGATTTTGTTTTTACAATTTGCATTTAAACTCACACAAATATCATGAAGACATCCTTTGTTGAATTTATAAATGTATATACTTTTTTAATATCTCTAAATTAAATGTCTGTCTATGTGTTCGCTATCTCCTCCTAGACCATCAATCGGAGAGAGCTGAAATTTTGGGTACCCACCCTTTGAATGGCGGTGCAGGGCATGCACCACGTGATTTTCTATTTTCATTCGTATGGGTGCCACAGGTTCCGCTTTAAGGGGCCGGCTTTGGCCTTTTTGAGACTAATAAAACTATACGTCACTTTAATACTTGTTTTTCAAATGCTATCTTAATTAAATTTATTGGAGAGGAGGAACACCTAACGATGCAGTGAAATTTGGAAGTTTAAATTTGACATATTGATTGTAATTCGCGACAAAATGCCAAAGAAAATAAAATCAATTAATGGTTCCCAAGTCATAGGCTGCCAAAGGAATGAGAGTGCACCGAAACAGAGACACACTGCTCACATTGAAAGCAACTGCGCGTTAACATCCCACGAACGCGACTGCGAAACACTCGCATAGCGCACTGCCCGTCATTAAATATAAACACTATGGGAGTCACAGGTTCCGTTTTCACGATCTTTTTAGACACTTTTTAAGACTGCCAGTTCTTCGCGTCATTTTATACCTGTTATTGATACGCGCGATCTGTAATGCTTCCATAGAAATGGTGACAGCATTCGATTTGAACATTTATTGCAGGTGATATTTCTTTGGTTACATTCCGATCTAGGTGACACGTTTAATTTTTCTATTATAATATAAAAATTAAGCCTGGTTGTATGACAATAAAAGGCATTAAAACTTCATTAGAATACAAATGTTTTTATGCCACTATTACGGTAAAGACAGTGAGCAAAAGATTTTCCTCATTCAAATACAGTGAGCAAAAATT